>JXSR01S042945.1:4319-18729 GCA_000969725.1 Ophiothrix spiculata | reverse complement strand
CCAAAAAACTTTAAAAAGTAATAAAAAAATCTGCCAAGTAGGCCTAGTACTAGTTCTACCTTCTTCTTTGCTTCAATTGCAAAGTGAGCATTGATATTTTTGGAAAAACACCTAGTAATAAATCCATGTATAATGAATAAATATATAATGTCTCATATCATATATGTGTCCCGCCGCGGCAAAAGGATGCAGTTGTCGGCTCGTGTTGCTTATTGTAGCATATCTGATGTATACAGCTAGTATACGTCAGATATGATACAATAGAGAGATTGCATAGGGGAAGCAGGTGGCGCAGCGGTACTTCCCTCGCCTTGCACCAATGAGCCCCAGGACTGTCACGGGTTCGAACCCCGGTCTAGGCGCTGTATGTGCAATTGGTTGCCAGTCCAAACTTGCTTCCGCAGGTTTTTCTCCGGGCGCTCCGGTTTTCCTCCTGCATTAAAACTGGCAAATAAATCTGACCATCTGACAGAGGACCCTCATGGAAAGCAGTGCTAGACACTGATGAGGCTATCCTCTATAAATATGTCATATTTATTTATTTATTTATTGCGATTACCACGTTACACGGAACGGGGTACAAAAACGTGAGCATTTTTTACTCACGTTTACGTAACGGTTCACGCCTACGCGCAATACCATAGATTGCCTATGTATATTTCATTATGTCGCCCTCTAAGCAAAGAGTTTTCGATTCATACAATGATTGCCTATTGTGAATGTTTCATGATGTCGCCCCCCTTTCATAATGGTCATGATCATAGATATATCTGATCGAGGGCGTAAATTCTTAAGCTAAAGAAATGATATGCAAGCTTATGATATTATGAATGGTTGGCTAATTTTCAATAGAACTCACGTACGTATTGAACGAATAGCCACGTAAAAAGACTCACTTCAAACGGTTATTTCAACATGTGTTGCTGCTAATCACGTATTATTGATCGTTCACGTTCAGGGTATTGGCATAGAAGTCAATGCAAAATCAGAAAATCCCTACTTACGGGTGTGTAAGTGCGAAGTTTGCAACCCGTAATCTTTACAACCAAACGCAATAAAACTTTGATAAGTGCTGGATATGTATGTCTGTACATTATTCTTGCATGTGTTCATCTGATTTTGATATAGCTTTTATTTAAAACAATAAGAGACATCGATTAAGTGATTCAATACATGTTGTGCTGTACTGTTCAAGCAGGTAATGGTTGGCTGAATTACAATAGAACTCACGTTTACGTTCGCGTTCGCGTTCTGGATGATCGCAAACTCTCCATTGAGCTACATGTAGGAGACAACAACTGCACCCTTTTGCCGCGGCGGGACACATATATCATCCTAGCTTATTAAAAAACTCTAATTGATGTGATGGATTCAGTTTATTTCTAGGGAAATCCAGGCTTTAAACTTTAGTGTTTTCAAAGGTGGTACTACTACAGTGGAACTTCATTAATGCAAGTTTTTTGGGACTGTAAATTTAGCTTGTATTATCAATATCAGAAGCTTGAGACCTCAAAATGAGGTTCTGGTGTAATTTTCCCACAAAATGTAGGAACAGCAAAATTGAAATGGCTATCTCCCATATTATACCAATGTCTTTCGGATGCTTATAGAATGATCAAACAAATAATCTGGTGACAATTTATTAGAATTTTTAACAGACATGATTTGTAATGCTTTATGTCTACCTTATCTTTTTAATGTGGACCCAGGTATTTTTTTTGAAAATAAGTGACCTTTTATGTGAAAGTATAATCCCCACCCTGAGGAAGCATTTCTCATTGGTGTATCCAGGGTGTTGGAGGAGTTTGCGCAACATGTAAAGCAGCCTATATTTTTACCTATTTTTAGAGGTCATTCTACACCCCTTCCTCTTTTCATTCCTTTATTTCCACGCTGTCTCTCTTCAATTTTTCCTTTGCTATCATGTTTGGAAGGTTATGAAGCAGCAACTCTTATACAGGAAACAAACGAGCCAGGTGATCCAGGTGGGTGCACTGCTGGTGTTATTTAGTCAAGGTGTTCTGCTAGATAAGTGGCATCATCCTCATCTTTGTTTGGTTGTGTTGCAGCCAACCATAACAAATAAAAGAGTCCTCCAGCCAAATCTGGAAGCCATTGATAATAAATTAAAATTGGGTCCAAGCTAACCATTTCTATAATAAATCAGAGGACACTTATAAGTTTCTTTTCTTGTGCTGAACATTTCATATTCACAGATATTAATTTCAGAAAATTGCACCACATTTTTCATGCATGCCAATAGTTGGTAAAGGTCACATTTGATACTGAATGTAAGACTGATGAAATCAGAGGAAAACTCTCTGCACATTAAGAAGTTTTTATTTGATCCCAGTGCCTAAACCCTCTTCTCCTTTTTTATCAGCATGATCGGGAATGTGTTTGAAATTTATACTGACTAGTATTTATTTCATTTTTGTCATGCCTAAACATGGTGAAGGAACAGACGTATACCAGTTACTTTTATGAACGCTGTCTTGCATTTAAAGTGTTATCTTCAAAACTGGAAAGACCACTGTAACAAAACTTGACAACACGAAGGGTCTAGGGCTAAAGTGGTTTTATGTCAAGGTCTAAAGATGATTAAGGTCTAAAATTTGACCTGGTATCATCTGAGTTTGTGTCTTGTTTGCCACATTGTGTTGTGTACTGTTTGTTTTTGGTTGGTGGGTGGTTGTTGAATTCTTTTTTTTAATTTGGCTTTACGAGAGGTCTCATTTCAACTTTTTGGTAATGGGGGATTTGGGACTGGGGTTGCTTTTTGATAATTTGATAAAACCTTGTTAATGCCTTTCTTGAGTACTGGTATATGTTACCAGTCCTTTTGCTCTCATTGATTTTTGTCTCACATGATTTTTTAGGGAGAGACAATGAGATATACGGTACTTCAACATTTCTGTCCACCATCCACGATTCTTGTCAGAATAAATTTTGTAGTTTTAAGTCAAACATCAATCAATCAATGATACACAGTACTTGCATGAAATGCATACCCCATGAAGGAGTCTATTCGTACAGGGGACCAACGGCTTTACGTGACTTCCGAACCCTGGAGCAACGGCTTTACATGACTTCCAAACCACAGAGCAAGTCAAGGTTTAAGGTCATTTCAAGGTCACTGCACTAAGTCGGTCAAAGTCGTTCATGGAAAAATGTTCAAAGAATTGACCAGAGGCCGTCCTAGGTCATTTCAAGGTCACATTAACCACTGCTCCCACTTGGAGTAAGCTTGCAGCATGAATAGCCCTATATTGACACAAAGTGTGTCCTTGTGGGGTTGGTCAGGGTCTATCTCTAGGTCAAAGGTTATTTGAGGTCAAATTTACAAAAATGATTGAAAATTGACCAACGGTCATCTAAGGTTCATTGTAAGGTCAATGCAGTTACTATACCATGCAGCCTTAATTTCACATGGAACAAGCATGCACTCTAAATAGCCCTTGACCCAGGGTATGTCCTAGTTAAAATGTCATTCAATGTCAAATTGTTATTTCCAAAAAGGTCATTCAAGGTCAAAAGGTCATTCAAGGTTAAATTTCCAAAAGGATCAAAAATTTGACCCGACCCGAGAAAAATGATGGGTTAACGAGATCGCTGGAAGGCAAACCATCTTGTTGCCAATGAGAAACCATTCCATACCCTAGGCTCAGATTCAGTTACCTTTCCAGATTCTCTCTCCCTTTTCCATTTTTTCATTCCTTTATTTCTACTTTCTCTTTTTAATTTTCCTTGCTATCTGGATCTGGAAGATTCTGACTCAACACTCGTAGGGGATACAAATGAGCCAGGTGGGTGCTCTGCTGGGTTATTTGGTCAAGGTGTTCTGCTATACAGTGGCGGCGGCACAGGGGCCGGCCCCCCCCCCCCCCCCCCTAAAGGATTTCTGGAAAAAAAACAATAGGAAAAAATTGAAAGTGGTAAAGAAAAAGCAAAAGAAAAGAGAGGACCAGAAAAAAGAAATTGTTTTAAGATGTTAGTTTGTATCAAATTCTTGTTGAATAATTGAAAATGAGATCGTTAAGAGTCGTCTGTGCACTTGGGGGACTTTCTTTTTGCTAGTCCTTTTTCAAAAGCTGCGTCAAAAAAATGTGGGTGTACCTTTTGGGCTCGCATATGTCAGTTGCCCCTCCTAACAATGAACCCCTGGTGCCACGCCTGCTGCTATATATTATTAATTCAATTGTATCATCATCATCATCATTCGACTCTTTCCCCAGTCACATCTGGCTTCGATCCATTGAGCATAAATTACCATTGCCCATATAATTGAGGCCCAGCTATGTTTTATTTTATATTTGGGGGACTTTGTGTTGCGTTACATCTTGGGATAAATGAGAATCAAGAAGATCTTTCCTATGCTTCTGTCCAGGGGTAAGTCGGCACACCTCATTCGTGTAGCCAGAGTGTGAAAGGAGCTTATCTTGCACAACCAGGGTTTGATACCAAAGCATTTAAATCGGCCTTTTTTTACCTATTAGAAGTCATTCTGCATCCCAGGGTCAACTATGAAAAGTGGATCCTGTTATTGAAGCCCAGTGATGATACATGAATTTTGTGGATGATAACATATCCCTCTCTTTGGAGAAACACAGAGTTTTTAAGCATTTTATATAAATTTTGCAATTCCAGTGTCAACTTTAAAGTTCCTGTCCCTTTTCCTCTTTTTATTCCTATATTTCCACCTCTTTCTATTTTTTAATATTTTATTGCCATCTGGATCTGGAAGATTATGACTCAATGACCGAAGTGGAAACCAACGAGCCAGGTTGGTGCACTGCTGATATTATTAATTGGAGGTGTAATGCTTTAATAATGTCATTATTATTTGGCTGTTTATCAGTCAAACACAAGTTTTCTTCAATCACAACAGTTTTAACACTAATTTATAAATGTAGCATAAATTACAATCGGGAGCCTGGCTATAGGCCTATGTGTTGTTATATTCATACATGTATCTGGAGATGATTTGCTTCTTTCCCCCATTGAGGTGGTATACATGCACCTAGGTTCACAAAAAGTGTCAAGAAGTCTTGTTTTAGATCTTCAAATCAGCATGATTGCACTTTTAGGGTAACTTTTCAAATACACTGATGATACTTTGAGGATACAAAGACTATACAAGATCATAATGTAACACATAATTTAACTGAGAATTTTCTGTTTCTGTGTTTCTTTGTATGTTTGTTTCTGTTAGTTTTGTTTTTGTTTTTATATATTATGAAAAACCGTAAAAATATTGTCACTTCTTAGAAAATACTGGTTGAGATGTACACTAGTTAGCATGTCCAGAGGCTTCAGGTGTTGAAGTCCCCAGCACTTTGTTACAAATCAAATAAATTCAGCCATTTGGGGGGACAATTTTTGAAGGTATTAAGAACCCCCCCCCCCCTCATACACACACATAATATTGAAAGCCCCTCTGAGCCCCTCATCGCAAAAATAATTTAATTATTCAGAACTTCTAAGGGCTTTTCCCCCGTCTTTATTTCAAGTTCAAAAGTTCACTATCAAACACCATTCACATAATGTATTGTGTTTGTGACTTAGGGAAAGCAATTCAAAACTTCAGCTGAGGTCAGTACTTAGAAAGATTTCTGTAAAATATGTACTTTTTTGTGATGTGGGCTAGCTCACAAACTCACATATTTTACTGGAACCCTTAATGTCACACATAAAAAAGAAATAATGCATTTGGAATGTGTTATTTTTTTATGTATGACATAAGGGTTTCAGTAAAATTAGTCATTGGAATCTAAGGAGCAAATTTGCCCCTGAGTAAGCTCCCTGGTTAGTGATAAATAAAATTAAACATTCCAGGGCAAGAAATACCCCTGTAATACCCCCAGATATGATACACATTATGTTCTTTTTAAAATATCAACCACTTATCATCATTTCTTTATTTTTACCATGAGAAGGGAATGTTTCACGTTTTCACTTTGCTTTTACCAATCCCAGCTCATCGTGAAAATCAGGGATAATTATTTTATGTTTTACCAGTCAATGGAATCAGGGAACAGTCAGGAAATTTTGATTGTCTCAAAAATCAAAAGTTGTCAGTGAGGCTGTTATATTTTGTTGCATATTGAAACATCATTGGAGGCCAAGACCAGGCCTTCTGAGACAGAGACTTTTATCATTTGAGACTGAGACCAAGATGAAATAATTATCATGGAATTTTGTGATTTTTCATTAGTGAAAAATCAGGGAATTTTGTGTTCTTATATACTGGGAACCGTGTGTGATAGATATGGGTCCCATCTTGCTCAAATCTACATTCAAATTATTCAAAATGTTTTTAACCTCTTATTGTATGTTGGGACCATAGTTGTAGAGAAGAGATACCAGACTGGGGTCCATTTTTGTCCTTGGAGACAAAATTGAGGGTATTTGGGTTTTTCCCAGAGTTGCATTGTAATTCGTTGAAATTGTTGTGTGTCCACTGCTTTTTGCATATCCTGTGTTTTAATGAAGCAGTATTTGCAGAGGGCTTAGAAGATGCACAGTAAAAATATAATGCCCACTTTTGGTCAGTCAAGATTTGGCTTGTACACGTCTTGAGTGAACCCTAATATCCCCAAGTTTAGCCTAATAGCATGTAGGTGACTTGGTTATAGCAAAACAGTGACTCTTGACAAAAGCCAAGAAAATTTCAGTTTTTCATTCGTTTAGAAATTGTGAGTTGCTTTTAATCATAGACCATTAGAGACTGAACGTTTGTAATTTGTAGGTGACCTAGTTTCTGTTGTCAAAAAAATTATGGTTACAACAAAATTCTTTCATTAATCAAAAACTTCATCTTTTCAAAAGAGGTTAACCTTGTTCCACCCGCTGTTAAATACATTTATGATGGGTTTTATTCAAAGTAACATTATTGAAGTTTGCTGACTAGCTAGGCAGCAACATGGATTTGTCACAATGTAGGCCCAGTACTAAAGGTTGAATCAGATCATTGAACACCTCTTTTACCTGAAATCTTGTGAGTCAAATTGACTCTTAAAACGTTTTAAATTAAGTTTTAATGTATTTATAGGTATATTTTTCCAGATTTTTACACTTTGGTCTGAGATGGATTTATGACCAAATGCAACTGGTCAGTCAGCATTGGTGTCAAATAAATTATCTAATGGAAGTGGTAATAAGTTTTGGCAATAATTGCTGGCTTTAACTTTATATAATGTTGGAATATTGAATTTACTTCCATTACTTTTCACTCTGTTTTCAGGAACTAGAGCAGATGACTTGTCGCTAGCAGAGCAAGGAGCAGCTAGCTCAAGGGCAGAGAGCATCGCATCATCAGACAAAGGTGGTTACGATGATGAAACCCAGAATGTTGTTGGAGAACCTGCCGATGAGGGACTTATTGCTGGGGTTGCAGATGATATACTCTACCCAGAGGTAAGGCTTGTTTTCAGAAGCAGCAAAATAATTAGTCACCAAATTAACCCTGGTCAACTTGGGGGTACCACCCACCCGAATGGATTGTTGCAGATTGCACCAAAATGCCAAACAAAGTGACCCCAGTCATCCAGATAATTTCTTTTACATCCTTTGTGTTGACACCCCCTTACATGTAGGAAACAATGTAGTAGAAAATTATTATCACTCGGTAGATATTAAAAGATACAACAATTTCATTGGTTTCCTAAAAGGGATGTTTCCGTATTGGATCAAATTTCAAAGTTCTATGTGATACTAAATCCTCCACAGGATTGGTTGCACACTTGGAATTACTAGCGTATCAATCTAACACACACAAGTCATTACATGCATTAACCCTTGTTTTCTAAAGTACCTGCATACCAATTTACATGCATGAACCCTAGCCACCCTGATCAATCCACCTGTTTAAAATTACTATGTAAGCCTTAAACATACTTTTACATGTTTTTGATGTTCCTTCCTTCATCTTTTTAAATCTTACAATAGTCTGAATTGTTCCAATAACCAGCATTCAAACAAGAATGTTATTTTTGCAACCAACATATCGGACGTTTACTTTGCCGTCTATTGGCGATGCCACATTTGTTGAAACTTTTGATCAAATTCACAAAATTCTGAGGAATTATTCACTTCTCTCATGTAAATAAAGCAAAATGAGGTATTGAAACTTGTAACTACCCATGCCGGTAGCCAGGCACTTATTTATTTATTTAATTAATTATTGTTTTACCTTGGGAACCCATTCAATGCAATGGCACTGTTCTTCCATGGGGCCCATGAGGTAATTCAGGTTCCTGACACATGCTAAAAGCTGGCAACTGTAAATATGCAATATGCTGAAATTGATTGCAGCTGTCTATAACTATGTATGACCAAACTGGGCAGAAATTTATGGTTGATATCCAATCGTCAGTCCACACCTACGTTACCCGTATGGTTGCATGTATATCCCAATTGTGGGCTAACAGAGTTTGTGTTAATTTGTGTGTACTGATTACATTCCATCAGTTGCCAGTATGACGTTTGAAGTTAAAAGATAAAAGGTAGGTTTCCAAGATGCCAACATATTTAATGTAAAGTGGATCAAAGAACTTAATGTAATTAATACCTCTAAAAATATAATATTGTTGTCAATGTATGGAGTAGAGGCTGGCTGGAGAGACATTACTCAGAATGCTGTTTCGGTTAGAGATGTGGAATTGTAGTATAATATCATTTGCCGCAAAGTAGAATGGAAAATTTGAACACCTCAAAAATTCCAGTGTTGTTGTTAATGTATGGAATTTTTACCAAGTATAAACTCATTCAGAATGCAGTTTCATATATATGTAGAGATGTAGGTTCTTTTGAGAATTAATGCCAGGGTCAATGACACCCATTTTGTCCTGTTTGGCTTTTTGTGGCAAAAAAGTTGTGTCTGTGAGAAACTATTAATGACTTTGAAAACTTGTGTTAATTTTTTTAGGAAGCACTGCTGGATCCAAGCAGTAAAGAACCAGTCTCCATATGTGGGGAACTTGATGTTGCCTTCCAGTATAGCGGTGAAGCAAGACGGATGAATGCCACCATCATGCAAGCATACAACCTCCCTAACAAAGATCAAGGCGGATCCACTAGTTACAGAGTACGATTGCTCCTCTACCCAACCAAACGTCAAAGAGCAAAGACACGGATCCGGGAAGGAAGCAATCCGGAATTCAAAGAACTGTTTCGTTTCACTCGTTTGTACCCCCATGAACTTGTTGGTCTTGTATTGAGACTGAGATTATATGGAACAGAACGAATGAGAAGAGAAAGACTGATTGCAGAGGGTCGGGTCAAATTCTCATCCTTGAATACTGCTCAACATCAACTAGTTAGGGTCAAGTTGGAGTCTAAAAGTGAAGTTGCGGTAAGTAAAGAGATCTAATCTCTATCATCAAATCATTATTGTCTAGAAAGAGGAACAAGTGACACTTTTGTTTATAGAGTTCCCTTTCATTTTTTTCATTTTTTTTTTCGGGAATTGTTTTTAACTCGGCCAAACATTATAGTAGATACTCTTGAAAAATTTCAAGACTTTGATGACAACTCATCACACTTTCAGGAGTTAAAGAATTGATAGCTTTTCACTCACCTGCGGCTCGCGCAAACCCCCAACTGAGTGATGTCAGCTTGTATCTTTTCTAAGATACCTTCAATTGCTACATGGTGAGTTGCTTTGAAATTTTAAAAGAATCTATTGATGCTCGGCTAATTTTTACTTTTTGGCTACACTGGTTTTACATTTTGGTAAAATGTGACTGAAGCAAAAGGGCTCTCTTAAAATTTCGGCAGGCTTTTTGAAATTGCTCAAAAAATCAATTTTATAAACTTGACTGAGAGATCTTTCTAAATGTGACCTAAGTATTAGTAAGGGTGCTTTTCAGAAGTTAACCATCAGGACCCACCGCTAACTCTCGTTAGCTGCTAACTCTCGTTAGCTGCTAACTCTTTTTCTATTGTATACCTGTCAAATTTTGACAGGTATACAATAGGTTAGCAGCCAACTAGAGTTGGCGGCATTTCATGAATATGGGCCCAGGGATCTAATACAATCTAATTGGCAGTAACCCCAGACTCTTTTTTTCCAACCCATTAACTTTGTCACATTTTCAGAATGCAGTTGCCCATGAATGTGAACTTTGTTAACACAATATTTGAACTCTGATACAAAAACCATATATTGGTTTTACGTTTGGTTGAATTATTCTATTAATCCATTCACCTACTTTACTCAGAATTTTTGTATGGGGTAACTGTGTCATGTCATTCCAATTTGACTTGCATTCTGTCAATGAAATCACCACAATAAGTCAAAATGACTTGAGAAGATACGATTTGAATGGATGCATGGTTATCAATGTGTGCAGGTCATATTAGCTTGTGAAAAATGGGTAATAGCGCGGACGTAGCAGAATTAAACGCAAAAGTAACTTGCTGTGAATGGGACTCGAACCCACAACCTCCTGTTTAGATCTCAGGCGCGCTAACCATTGCGCCACCACAACATGTGATGGGTTCATTCGAGTTTTAACATTACACAGTGTTGATTGCATCCTGCCGTCCATACCACGAGGCGATCAGACATAGGTCATATTAGCTTATTATAGTGTGTCCCACCCCTCCCTGAGTTTCAAGATTTCAACTTTGCCATATAGGCCTATTTTCATTATTTTTTCATGGGCGCATATGGTATCATTATATGCAAGCCACATTAGCTAAGAGTGCACCCCTGAGATTTTGAGCTTTCAACTTTCTCATATATTTGAGTTATGTAGACTATTATGATGTCTTACTACATAAAGGAAAACAATTGTTGGTACATTTTTCGTATACATCTCAATGATTTTTTAATCTTCTCCAGCTTCCCCATTCAATGTTGAAATATATACAAGTGCCACCATTCTCTCCACTATTGAAACAGGAATGGAGGGCTAGGGGAGGGGTAGGTCCCCTTTTAGCCCCCTTGATGATCTTGTATGATTTACAAATTTATTTTATGTTGCTCAGGATGTCCTAAAGTACATCGAGTGAATGTTGAATTATCACAATCGACTTGAACATTATTGCTACTCCTGTAAATGCTTGAATGGCGCCAGAAAAACTCATCCATCCAACGACTTCTTTCCTTGATTGTAGTTGTGATTTGCATAGGCCTATATACTACCTATAATACTGTCAAGTGTTATGTTATTGGCAGCCAAGGGGCTCAAAGTAAGAATATTTGGGTCCAGCGGGCGGCCCCCGTAAAATTGTCAAAATCCTGCAAAATCAGCCTAATTTGGGTCAATTGTTTGTTATAAAAGCTGAAAAACACACTCTCCGTCCCCTGTAAAATTCAGATCCTAGATCCGCGACTGCCTTTACTTGCACATTCAGTGTTCTAAATAAGGAACAAGGCTAAGATGGCATCGTGCATGGACTGATCTATTTCTCAAGCTTACTTATTCCCTGATGTAACTTCTGTTTCCATTTCTCTTTTTCTATTAGACTGCTGGCGGCAGTGGTTCACCTTATTCTAGTTCATCTGACCTGTCGCACAGTGAAAGCAATAGTTCTCTACCCACAATGTCCGGCGGGCATGGCAACATCCCAGAGTTACTGGTCGGTTTATCATACAATGCAACTACAGGAAGACTTGGTGTGGAGGTCATCAAGGGAAGCCACTTCAAACACTTGTCTGGAGGCAGGGCACCAGGTATGGGAGTTTGCATCAATTCCCCTCCCCCACCCCACCACCCGAAGCCCCCGAAGGATGCATTTTTTAAAGTTAGCTCAATATTATGAAAATTGGACTAAAAGATTTGTAAGGTGCTTTGATAAATGAGCAAATCTCACAAATCTTACACAAAAATATCTTAATCTGTCTTAAGCTGCGTTTGGATTTAATACCGGTAATATTTCTTCAAGACTTAATTCCGACGCAATTAACATATTTCTACTAATCCCCACAACGTCCACATATATCAGTATTAGCACTTAGTTCTGACGATTAAGTTCCGATAAGGTTAATACCGTTAGCTGACTTATGTATTTTACATACACAAAACTACCTTGTGAATGTCTATATGCAATTTATACCTTTAAAAGATACATGGCTTAGATTTGAAAAAAATATATAATGTCAGGTATTAATTATCTGCATGCACATAATATCAGAGTTTTCATATAGACCTTTACAAGATATGTGGTAAATAGAACCAAGCATTCTTAAAATGTGTCAATTTTACATTAAACATCACAAGATGAGCTTGCTGTTCTAGCCTGTCAATATATGCAATACTATTGGCACAGCTACACACATACAGCATAATACTTGTATGTAATAAGTCACTAGATAATTCTGACAGCACCCCTGCACCGTCTACACTTATCGGTATTAACTTTAGTACCGGGTTTAACCCTGGTCTTCTTCGGCATTAAATCGTCGGATTTAAGTCAAGTTAATACCGATGCGCGTTCTCACTGGCAATTTAGTTCCGACACTAATACCGACCATATTTAGTACCGGTTCTAAGTGCGATAAGTCCGATGGTGTGAACGCGACTTTATAAAATCTTACACAAAAATATTTTAATCCTTACCAATTAAGACTGAATCGGCTCAATCTCAAAGAAGGAAGACATTTTGGGAAAGCAGGTTAACACACCAATGAGTTCAAAGTATTCTATATTTGATCTCTAGTCAAGGTACTTTATGTGCAGTCAGGGATGGTGTATATTGTTCCTTTAATTCACCTCAAACCATAGGGAAGAAATTTTACCTTTTGGTGAATAAATTTAAGTTCTGATTTTAAATAAATTAAGATAAGAAAAAAAAAGAACAACAATTGAAGAAGGGAAATGAATAGTATGTTGGTCCAACCAAGCAGCTTGTTCCTTCCCAGCACAGAAAGGTTTGTTGGGAAGGATTGTACCTTTGCATTTCCCCTTCTCAGATGGAAGGGTTTGTGGGGAAGAATATTTTCACTTCACAGATTGAGGGAAGGGTGTGTGTGGAAGGATACAGGTATTCAAGGAGACAGGCAGGCATTAAGAAGGATGAGTTTGTATGAAAGGATGCAACTTGTTGTCTCCACAATTTCAGACTTACTCATCTAGGGAAGAGTGTGGCGAGACCAAGGAATTTTTATAGGGGAACCGATACTCGCCGCCATTTTGATTTCAACGCCGTGTAAATCCTATGGGACGGCAGCCATCTTTGATTGTCTCTCATGAAGGGCAAGTTATTGTACCTCCGGCATTTTACAGCTCCGACGCACACTTAGAGAGTCTTCACAACGGAATTAGCGGGAAAATTGGCGTACTTTAATCAGAGCAAGTCGCAAAGCATGCTACTTGAAACCCAGACAAAGTTTGCGTCTGAAACAAAATGCACACTGTATATGCTTCAAGTGAAGATTTGCGTGATCTGCCTGGATATCGGGCTAAATTCCGAATATATCTGGAGGTACAATAACTCTGCTCCATGAGCGACACAAGAAAATTGGTTCCCCTATAAAAATTCCTTGGGTGAGACAGATACCTGAAGCTTTTTATTTCCCCTACATAGAGGAAACAGTTTGTGGATAAAGATATAGTCATTCAGAGGAAAGGGTTTGTAGGCAAGGATAAAACTTGTTATTTCTCAGCCACACTTACACATACGGAAGAGTTTTCATTTTAAAATGAAGATCATGAATAAATTGAAAAAGTGTTGACTTAGTACCTAAAATCCAAATATGGCTGTCAATTATATGCTAAGACATTTTATTTTCATTTGTTTGTTTGACTTATCCACCAAGTATGAAATGTCTAGCTTATGCAACAAAAAAGGCATATGTGATGTACGCTTCCCTTTATTTAGCCTGGGGAAGAACTTGCAATAAGGGCAAGAATTAGTTAGACTATGGTAGTGCTGGGGAAAAATTCCTACTTATTTTGAAGAATAGACACGTGCCCCTGTGTGCAGTTGGTTTTCAGTCCATCACATCTACTACCTGTAGGTCCTGGTCATCCTCATGCATTGGAAACTGAATGAAAAAATGAGATTTGGGTCCCCAATGGAAATTAACTTAATCATGCTTTGCTCTGGTTATCCTTTGCTATCATGCAGCCTGAAGATATTGTTCTTTCCCTATATATATATATAGTTGACCATATTTTATCACATTGTGAAAGACCACATTCATGAAAATTGAGAAAAATTAGCAATCTTTTGACTCAGTTCCCCTAGCTCTGCATCATAGTATCAAATCCGAAATTAATCAGTCTAGGTTTCAATGTAAGCTGTAATGAGATTCACAGACATAAAAGTACAACATTCATTTAGACTATAATTGATTAAAATATCAAACTGAGTGAGGATTAAATTTGCAATTTGATATTCAATATTTTTCTTTCAAAATTTGTCCAAAAACCATTTATATTTTATAAATTATACAACTGTG
>JXSR01S042935.1:186661-225531 GCA_000969725.1 Ophiothrix spiculata | reverse complement strand
TTTAAAAGAATCAATAGTACATTTTTGTCTTTAATGCAAAGAGCTTGTTGCACTATATATAGAGTATGTTTTTACAAGCTATAAATTGCACTCTGCTGTTTTGAAAGATCTAACGCGATAAGTGTTTAAAAGCATTGTAACTTTGATATTTAGTTTTAGCATGTTCTGTAAAATTATACAAAATGCATGGACATGCCTTTGGTGCATAAAGCATATATCATTAAGAATATTGTAAGACAAATAAGCTAGCTCTGTTTTCTTAAATTATGTTTGCATCTTGACAATATTTTATGATCTCTCTAATTCAAATTTATACCAATATTACTTTCAAATGGAAATAAATAAAAAAACAAAAATAATACATAAGATAAAGGTTATTGAATGATCAATTGAGGAGATGGCTAAAATCAATGTCTGATTCTGTCTTATTAACTTCAAAAATATTAAGAAATGTTTCATAAGTTGGAAATAGTACAAGAGAGATTATTAATAGATTTAAATTCAAAAACACTAAATCCAGAATTGCCTGTTCAGATTTCTATATTTAGATTTCTGAAATCTGCTTTTTATACTGATAGGTTTAAACAGGCTTACAGCACAATAAGAAAACATACTTTTTCTACTTTTTTGTCTTGCTTTAATGATTGATATTTTATTTGTCTTGGGTATTCTTTGGTTACATGTAGGCCTATGCTAACTTTGAGTGTCTTAAAATAGAATTAGATAGTGATCTGTGTTTGATTCCAACTTGACTAATGCTAAGAGAGTTTCTATTTTTTGTTTTAGTATGTTCTGTAAAATTGCACATAATGTATGGACAGGGCTTTTGATACAAAGGACATTTTATTTCTCAAAGAAATAAAGTCAAGTTTTATTTTATTTTGTAAATATCTGGGCAATGTTTATTTCCAAGTTAATTCAAACTTATATCAATATCGCATTCAATTACAAATAAATAAAGAAATTTTTTTTGGAAAGTATACTAAAGTATACCATTAGTACACATACTAACTCCTGCTAGGGAATTTTCGAAGGTTTTTGATTTGAAACTTGTGTGCATGGAAGTGTGTGACAGGAATCAAATGTAGCGATAAATTCTTGCACATCGCCTTTTTCCTGTAATACGTTTGAAAAGGAAAGACATTCTGCTTTTAATATTGTTGTCTAATGGGAAAATGCTTTGGATCAATAGTAAGCAGAGGCAGAAATCAATTTAATTAGATTTAATGTTACAAAAAAGTGACACTGCATGCAAGTCCCTGAGCGACTTGTTTTCCTTTTTCATTCATATCTTTCTGTAATGAGAGTATTTTATTTTTATCCTGTAATCTGGCAAATTTGAAAGCAATTGTGAGCATTTGACTGATTTCTATATGCAATATTTATAATAAAGAATGAACTTTTATCCAAGGCATTGCACGAGTATATTAAATACTCTGGCATTTGCGCTGAAAAAAATTACAGTTTCATTACTAATTGAAAGGTCATGGAGAGAAACTTGTCATTATATCTTGGTTGTTTATTAGTTATGATATATTGTTATTAGTTTGGATAAAATTCTTGAAAAATGTGAAAAATCAAGAGATGTGAACTTCTCATCTGGTATTTTTTATGCATTTAGGGTCCCTGTATGCCTTGTAAGAAGGATCTGATTATTTCCAATGTCAATCAGAATATTCTTTGCCGTGTTCAATACCTGCCGATGAAAGGATGAATTGGTTGGAAATCTTAAGTGTTTATAGCCCGGGGGGGCTATTCGAATTTGGTTTGGGTAGGGACGTGCCTCTGGGAAATTTGGAAAGCCACCCATCCAAATACCAATTTTTAAGAAAAATTGACCCATCCATATGCCAAATCTTCTAAATTTTGAGCAAAATTTAATCAAAAATCTCATTTTTTCTGTCCAAATTTGCTCTATTTTGGCAAAATTTTCTCTCATTTTGAGAAGAAATGTCCAAATTTGCGGCATTTGGCACAAATTTCTGAACATTTTGAAATAAAAAACCAATCAAAATACCTCATTTTGCAAAGAAAAAGGACCGATTGGAATACCAGAAAGCCTGATTTTGCTACCCGAATTTGCGGCACGTCCCCATATCCCGTTTTGTACTAAGTAGGCCCTCCCCCCGGGTTTATAGTCTCTTGTGGTGATGCAAAGATAGATTGTTGATTCACTAAAGCTCTCTGCTTTTAAAGTGGGAAGATTTTTATCATCGTGATATTACCCAAGGTGGCAATGCCCGTTTTTGACTTTCAGCAGATGCTTACAAACACGCTAAAAATTGGAGATGATTTTTGTGTGTAGCTAGTGCATTATATTAATGTGTCTAGTCTAGACATGATGCTATGAGCAGTTTGTGTGGAGGATGATGTGAACTTTAAAACACTATTGTGGACTTGATTCAACAATTGTGTAGTTATCATACATTTAAATAGATGGGCTATGACTGCAATAATGTCAAGTTTCATTATGTTTGGTTCAAAGATCACTCTCTCTGTATTGTTAGCTTTCATAATGTCAAAGATGACTTAAACTTTCCAGAAAAGTAAACCTAAGTGTATTCCATAGAAGCTTCACATCAAAACTTGTCAGCGTTAACCTTGGCTAACCTTTAAAATAGATACATCAACATCCAACTCAAAGAGGAAGTTATTAAACATTACCGGTTTCATTTCCTTGTGCTGGAAGAAGTCGGATATTCTTTCAACTTGATCTGACCTGTGTTGAATAGCTCACTCAAGTATCTATAAATGCTGAAAACTTATGGGGATATGGTCTATTTGTTTCAGAGTTATCACGCATGCTTATGCTTTTAGATTGGGCGTATTTCCAATGTAACGAGTCTTGAATCGAATGCAGAGGCGGGAATTATGGTTTGTCCTTGTTGTATTTCATTCCTGAAGTGGTACTATAAATTAAAAAATGATTAACACTGTGATTGGATATGTACATGTAGGCATATAATGAATAACAAATTAGACAGTGTAATAAATCTTCATAGCATGGTGCAAACTAGCATTTATTACACAAATATTTACTGCTCATGAGGGCAATGGTGTAAAATAACTTCCTAAGAAGACTGGAGACTCTAGGTCTACTATGACCTGACACCAAAGGTAGAGGGAGATGGCAGGCTCACAGTCTTTAGTCAACTAGATATTTTGTACCATTGCTCGAATAAAGAGCAGTATATTTTATATACTAGGGGGCCTATATAAAAATATTCTTGTCATTTGGTAATTGCTAGAACTACATGTAGCACATTTCCCCTGATCTGGGCGAGGCTGTTGGAAACTGGGTGGTATAGGACAAGGTACTGAAATCAGGGCTAGTAACCTGCATAAACTCGCTTGATACTGAGTTAAGCTTACCGTACATGCATGGCCTAGCCTAGCCCTAGCCAAATGCAACCAGTGTGTTCCAAATGATCCATTAGCCACAGCATCTAAAACACTTATCTTGTATCATATTCATCTGTTAATTGTTTCAATTCCTCTATCTGGCAAAACCGTCTTCACTTCGTTAAACTTAACCGACAGACATTAGAATTTAGAACTTAACCCTTTCCAACCAATAGAACGCTTGAGTGTTTCCAAAGGAGCTTACGAGAGAATGCTCAGGCGTTCCAATTTCGTATTAAGTACATATTAATTCAGTATGGGCTATATACACCTATTTGGAAATTCAGGGCTGAAAGGGTTAAACAGGGTGTTGGATGTGCAAAAAATGATATTGCCCTGTGGTAATGTCATGTCATATCATGTTTTTATTCTCAAAAATGCCTGGCCATGATGTCATACATGAGATATACCAAATAATTTTAACAGCCAAATGCAGTGTTGACCAATCAAGTACCAAGATGTTTTTATGTGGTATATAAAACTGTTATGTTTGCAGCAGAGTTGAAAATAATTTACTGGAAATTGTAGGTAAATGAATATTAATCTCTCCTTCTTGCATTTATCATATATGAAGTTTTTAATAAATACAATTTTTTGAAAATGAAATTTGATCAGTTTGACTCACAAGGAATTATTACTAGGAAGTGCACCTGTGCCCCTCAGGTCTGTCAAATGGGATGTTTAAATATTTATGACAAAAATTAATGCAACATTTCGCCTTGGAATGCATCCCTTCACAGCTAGTTTAAAAGTCACATTTTATGTGCATCAAATATGAATATGACATATCATCTAGACAAAAAGGAGACACTTTTTCTTCAGATGTCAGCCCAAATTTGTCAAGTCTGTGACATATCTTGTTTTATCAAACAAGTGTGTGTTGAGTCAATATAAACCAGTAATGTGTCATAAAATGAAACGAAGTTCTATTTTCAGATTTTTTATGTTTCATTTTTAAAATAAATATATTTATAGGTTTGTGAAAGGAAATACTGATGATAATGCAAAATGTGTCTCCAGCTGAGCTCAAGATGTAGAAAACATACTTTTTCTAGCAGTTTTACTCATGTTTGGTTAGAGAATCAATACTTCATTTTTTAGTCTTTAATGCAAAGAGCTTGTTGCGCTATATATAGAGTATATTTTTACAAGCTACAAATTGCATTCTACTGTTTTGACAGATCTAACGTGATAAGTGTTTAAAAGCATTGTAACTTTGATATTTTGTTTTAGTATGTTCTGGAAAATTGCACAGAATGTATGGACAGGGCTTTTGATACTAATGACATTTTATTTCTCAAAGAAATATAGTCAAGTTTTATTTTATTTTGTAAATATCTGGGCAATGTTTATTTCCAAGTTAATTCAAACTTATACCAATATCGCATTCAGTTACAAATAAATAAAGAAATCTTTTTTGGAATCAATAGTATACCGATGTATACCACTAGTACAAATACTAACTCCTGCTAGGGAATTTAGAAAGGTTTTTGATTTGATTTTGTGTGTATGGAAGTGTGTGACAGGAATCAAATGTTGCGATAAATTCCTGCACATCGCCCTTTTCCTGTAATAAGTTTGACAAGGAAAGACATTCTGCTTTTAATATTGTTGTCTAATGGGAAAATGCTTTGGATCGATAGTAAGCAGAGACAGAAATCAATTTAATTAGATTTAATGTTACAAAAAAGTGACACTGCATGCAAGTCCCTGAGCGACTTGTTTTCCTTTTTCATTCATATCTATCTGCAATGAGGGTATTTTATTTTTATCCTGTAATCTGGCAAATTTGAAAGCAATTGTTAGCATTCGACTGATTTCTATATGCAATATTTATAATAAAGAATGAACTTTTATCATTGCATGAGTATCATATTAAATACTCTGGCATTTGCGCTGAAAAAATTACAGTTTCATTACTAATTGAAAGGTCACAGAGAGAAATTTTTCATTATATCTTGGTTGTTTATCAGTTATGATATTTTGTTATAAGTTTTGATAAAATTCTTGAAAAATTTGAATGCATTTAAGTTTCCTGTATGCCTTCTAAGAATGATCTGATTATTTCCAATGTCAATCAGAATATTCTTTGCGGTGTTCAATACCTGCAGATGAAAGGATGAATTGGTTGGAAGTCTTAGGTGCTTGTATACTCCATAAACCTCGAAGTATGCAACAAGCAGCCGATTAACGCACATAAACCAATATGACCATATGCGGAAATAAATAAGTCCGTACTTTTCGAATCAAAACAACATACCAAATCATTTTGAATATTCAAATGAACTTATATTCAAGATTTGTCCATATAGTAGCAGTTAATTAACCAAAAATAATACCAGAATCATGAAAAATTTATGTACCAAATGTATTAATATGCAGTGATTTGGTCTTAATCAATCCTAATCAATCATTACTAGCCTCTTACACAATACAAAAGCAACAGTTCACAGTGTTGTAGAATACAAGGGATGTGCTATGGATCTTGTAACAGAGTCTCATTGCTTGTTGCATACTTCAAGGTATATAGAGTATATAGTCTCTTGTGGTGATGCAAAGATAGATTGTTGATTCACTAAAGCTCACTGCTTTTAAAATGGGAAGATTTTTATCATCATGATATTACCCAAGGTGGCAATGCCCGTTTTTGACTTTAAAGCAATACTATAAGATTTTGAGCAGAAATAGTTTTGAGTTAAAACAGCCTAAAATGAAGGAAAGTGAATATCTAAAACGTTTATCAAGTGTATTTTGTCAAAAACTTGTTATGCAACAGCAAAACGGATAAAAAGCACACACCTGCTTTCCTATACTAATACACGTGGAATTAAATTCGGGATCCCGAATTTAATTCAACAAATGGCAATAACAGAAAAAGTAAGCATATTTAAGCCAAATCGTTTGGAGGGTATTAATATCTACCAAAAACAAAGTCAATAAGCTAATAAAATCAAAAGTCATGGGTGAAAGGGGGCACTCCATTTTTAACACTTTATAGTATTGCTTTAAGCAGATGCTTACAAACACGCTAAAAATTGGAGATTATTTTTGTGTGTAGCTAGTGTATTATATCAATGTGTCTAGTCTAGACATGATGCTACTAGCAGTTTGTGTGGAGTATGATGTGAACTTTAAAACTCTATTGTGAACTTGAGTCAACAATTGTGTAGTTATCATACATTTAAATAGATGGGCTATGATTGCAATAAATGTTTCATTATGTTTGGTACAAAGATCACTCTCTCTGTATTATGAGCTTTCATGATGTCAAAGATGACTTAAACTTTCCAGAAAAGTAAACCTAAGTTAGGCGTATCCCATAGAAGCTTCACATCCAAACTTGTCAGCATTTAACCTTGGCTAACCTTTAAGATAGATACATCAACATCCAACTCAAAGAGGAAGTTATTAAACATTTCCATCTATTTCCTTGTGCCTGAAGAAGTCAAATGTTCTTTAAACTTGATCTGACCTGTGTTGAATATTTAGTGTTGTAAATGCTGCAAACTTATGTCAGGATATGGTCTTTTTGCCTCAGAAATGTTATGTAAATGGCCTTTGCTTTTATACTGGGCGTATTTCCTAATTTATAAGTTTTCAATTGAATGCAAGGGTGGCCAAAATGGTTTGTCCTTGTTGAATTTTATTTATAAAGTGGTATAAATTAGAAAAAGATTAACACCGAGATCAGAATCGTAGGTGTATAATAAATAACAAATTAAAAAGTTAAGTAATAAATCATTGTATACCATGATGCAAACTAACATTAATAGCTGGCTATGGTTACATCAGAGGTGAAAATAAATTACCAGAGATTTTTATTCAGAGAATATTAATCTTTCCAGCATGCATTCATCATATATGCAATTTTGAATAATAAAAATTTCTTGAAAATGAAATTTGATCAGTTTGACTGTAAAGGAATTATTACTAGGAAGTGCACCTGTGCCCCTTAGGTCTGTCAAATGGGATGTTTAAATATTGATGACTAAAATTAATGCAACATTTCGCCTTTTGAATGCATCCCTTCACAGCTAGTTTAAAAGTCACATTTTATGTGCATCAAATATGAATATGACATATCATCTAGACAAAAAGGTGACACTTTTTCTTTAGATGTCAGCCCAAATTTGTCAAGTCTGTGACATATCTTGTTTTATCAAACAAGTGTGTGTTGAGTAATGTGTCATAAAAGGAAACGAAATTCTATTTTCAGATTTTTTTTTTCATTTCTAAGATAAATATATTATAGATTTGTGAAAGAAAAAATTGATGATAATGCAAAATGTGTCTCCAGCTGAGCTCAAGATGGGGAAAACACCCTTTTTCTAGCAGTTTTACTCATGTTTGGTTAGAGAGAATCAATAGTACATTTTTATCTTTAATGCAAAGAGCTTGTTGCGTTATATATAGAGTATATTTTTACAAGCTATAAATTGCTCGAGCTACTGTTTTGATAAATCTAACGCGATAAGTGTTTAAAAGCATTGCAACTTTTATATTTAGTTTTAGTATGTTGCACAAGATTCATGGACATGCTTTTGGTACATAATAGTATATAACAATTAGAATATTGTAAGAAAAATAAGCTAGTTCTTTTTTTTTCAATTCACCATGTTTGTATCTTGGCAGTATTTTATGATCTCCCTAATTCAAATTTATACCAATATTACTTTCAAATACAAATAAATTAAAACCAAAAATAATACATAAAATAGGCCTAAAGGTGAATGAATGATATTAAGGAGAGGGCCAAAGTCAATGTCTGATTCTGTCTTATCTGTAAAATATAAAAATCTGGAATTGTTTCATAAGTGGGAGATTATTAGTTGGTTTAATAAATTTTAGAAGCATCGAACCTTACAAGCTAATGCCTCGCTTGCGAGGTCCATCTAGATGGACTAATCCAGAATTGACTTACAGATCAGATTTCTGAACCAATCCAATCTGCTTTTTGTCTTGCTTTAATAATATAGCATTGATACACATTTATTTTGTCTTTAATATTCTTTGGTTAATTTTGAGTTCTGCTTTGAGAGTCTTAAAATAGAATTAGATAGAGATCTGTATTTTATTACAACATGATTAATGCTAAGAGAGTTTCTGTATCAAAATGGTGATTGATTTGTGTTTCATTCAGACTGGAAAGATTTTCCCAGTAACTTTTGGCAGGCTTAATTGGATATGATGATAGTGCCAATCAATTATTACATTAATAACCATCAAGAGGACTGTATGGTCACCCCCAGTTGAAGTGATCAGGTTCTTAGTTATTGTACATTAGCATTTTATATTTGCAAAGATTCATCAGTACAAGAAAGATGATTGGAATATTGGCTACAGGGATACTAGTTATTTTTTTGACAATTGTACTTAAAACCTCCTTCAAACAAAGTAATTATTTGATTGAGAAAGTGTAGTTATCATTTTCATTTATGCAATTTCTTTCTTTATGATCTTGCACACTGTAACTTTCTTATTATTGAAATATCGCATGTTTCCCCAGATGTAAACTACCCAAAATAAAGATGCAATTTGCAAGAAACTGTCAAAAGTTGTAATGTGAGTCTGATGGATTATATATAGTTTCAACTGGGTTTTACACTTTTGATTTGCTCATTTGTAGAGCGATAAATGAACTTTTCTAAGGTGACATCATCCAGTTATATCATTTTTACCCCATGGAATTAACAGATGAAATGAAAGCGGGACTTAATTAAAGACTGGATAGAATTTATATTTGTATGTTGAATTTATTCGATCAAATTTGAAATAATCTATTGTATAATGTAAACATGTTTTTGTACAATGATCACAGAGTGGAATATTTTTTTTTTCCGGAGTGGAATATTGAAATGTATTCCTGCATTTATTTCACTTGTGGAATAGACAGTACATACACAGAAGTAGAAATTGTCAGTCATCTGACATACAACCGACAGCTATGCTTAATTGCAGCAAAGTTTTAATTGAATTTTAAAATTTAAGTTCATGCTTTTGCATATTTATAAGTTCCACGTTTTTACTTTGCGCTTGTGTCTTAGTAATAATTCATAACCTTTAAAACATGTTATCCTGAATGTGTCAGCATTTTGATTATTAGATTTACTAAAGAATATATCTGTTACCAGTACTGTCTCTAACCATCTGAGGCAGGTTTAGCGACCAGACAGAAATCTTTTTTTTTTTAAATATTCAGCTTGATGTATTTAAATAATACAAATGTTATTTTAAATCCCACTTGTCACACACAATCCAGCATGTAATGTTAAACCTCTGGGGCAGACTTCCCTATCTGGGCTAAGGATTGTCCCAAGTTTTACGATATCTTTCTCTCTTGTCCCTATTTTTTTCATTCTCCATCCCTATATAACCCAAACAGAACTGAATCTTATTTAATCTTATTTTAAATTGAATACCTAAAAAAATGTGTTTAGTCCAATTGCATCATAATCGGGGTTGAATGTGGGGTCCAAATCCTGCTTGTGCCATGTAGCGACTCAGTCGTGGCTTGCTATGAGTGTCACAGATTTGGGAGATGGGAGGTCCCCTGTTTGAATCATGGAGGGAAAAAATTCTCCCCCCTTCCCCTCCCCACTTTCCCCCCAAAAAATAATGGAAAAATAGAAATCCAATAAGGTGATATTACCTGAGAGGGGGATCTGCCCCTTACCTAGGGTGGTTCAAGTGGTATGCCATATGCATTTATAATGCTGGTTTGTGTGAGAATTCAGTTTCAAAACCCATTTTGAAACACTTTTATATACTCAAATGTCTTGAGAGTTTTTCTCATGCTCTGCTCTGTAATATGGTGATCATGATATTCATATAATTTTTGTTCAGGAAACTAGATAAATGAAGTAAAAAAAAAAGAAGAAAATTATACAGAAAATAAAAAGTACTTAGTTAAAAAGAAATGTAAGAAAACTCAGAAAAAAATTATGTTACCATAGTGAATTGCATTGAGGATTTAATCGAATCTTGAAGAATTGTATTTAATCCAATTTTGAGTTCCTGCTTGAGCACATTATAAGCTAATTTCATGTTGTAAATTAGATTAGTGAGCAGTGCAAGAATAATTCATGATCCAAGTCTTCTTCAGCGTTCTAGTTGCAGCATAAATATTTGATTTTTGGAGAGGTTAACAAACCCAATAGAGGATTTCAATCGACTCATAATCCATTGTATTTCATGATTTTGTTCAGGTGTGTTTCATTTTGGGGCAATTTCAAATGTGTTATTCCCAGCGTGTATTGAAACGTGATATTGACTGAATAATTGAAGTACTGTTTGAAATGAAACTCCCATCTGAGTTTCTAAAATCATTTTTTTTTTCAAACTTTTACCAAGATGAGTCATACTATAGTGTGAAAAAAAATGATATAAAGGTTAAATGTGTGTCTGATTACGAAATTTGTAATTAATATTCCGAGAATCAAAACTTGTACTAAGTAAGTAAATAACTGTATTTGATGCATTGGCTTGAAACATTGCTTTTTTATGTTACTCAATACTGCTGATTATTTTTATTTCTTTGGTTTTTTAATGATTAAAAAAAAAAGGATTTCCTGTACTTGCACACTTTGGAGTGTCCATCTGATTTGACCAGACTCCAATATTGTAATATTGCTACGATGGAGTGTCACTGCCACACCTCCTCTACCGCAAGTCTGTTACCTTCCCAGTTCAAACTGACAGTTCACATTTGACACCTGGTTCAAGTGAGCATGCACGAGTTGATTTTTTGTGTAAGAACACTTTATTGTAATATTTTCATTGTTGTTGTATTAATTTGGTTTGCTCTGCTCAGCAGATTCGAGCTCCTGAATTTTATTGCTTGAGTATTTAGAGTTGAGAGTTTATACTGCTGGAACTCGCATGTCTCTTATTTTATTACAATTGGATACTTTTTGAAATTAATAAATTTTGGAGTACCATACTTTGCATTTTGTCCGCTGGACCACTGCTTCATGTGCCTCTCTTAAACCAAATAATACTCTGCTTTAACACTGCATATAGCCTACATGTACCCTCAAGCATTTGTTGAATAGACTTATTTTTAGTTTTTAAAAGAATCAAAATCTATACACATATCACTGGTTGTATATATTTGTTTCTAAACTACTTTTTATTCTGCACGCAAGTCGTCCAAATGCACAAGTGCCATTAAATCCAATCCTTCTCCCAGTTCACATCTACCCATCGATGACAGCCATTTCAATATCAGCAACATGTGTTGAATTTCAAATTTAACATTTTACCTACAGTCATATCATCATGTTGATAAATAATATGAAGGGAATTCAATTTTCTCCTTCTCAAAATGTTAAGTCAACAAAACATCTTGTGGATATGAAAGGCAGGGGGAAGCTGCTAGCACTCTTATGGCGGGTTACCCGTGAGTCAATATTGCACAAAGGGCATATTTACTCTCTCATGTTTCTTGTTTGGAATCAATAGTGAAGCAGCAGTGTATACAAGCTCTTGCTAGGGAGGTTATAAAGTGTTTTTGATTTGAAACTTGTGTGCATGGCAGTGTGTGACAGGAATTTAATGTAGCGATATATTTGTGTATATTTGTAGTTTCTTGATTTAGGAATTGTGTTGAAAAATATTGTTTCATTTTGCCGATTCTGCCCCCTGGAGGTTTTGGATGATATTGGGTACAGTTATTGACATGTTGAGGTATTATTGTTCAGTATGGTATCACAAATTGAAATTGGTTTTCAACTCCCCTAAATTGTGTTTCATTTAAAAATGTTAGATACATCTCTGGAGAAACTACAGAAGTCAGCTTTTATATTAGTATTAGATGTTCCTTGGGTAATAAGATTTTTTAGCTGTTTTGAGAAGTTTGGTATCATTAAACTTGTTGAATATGATTGTTGTTGTCAATTTTGGACTACCTTTAGTTCATGTGGTTTGTAATGACCCAATTTTTCTAGTTGTCCAAATTGCTCCATTGAATAGATAATTGGACCCAGTAGAAATGAGCACTTTGAATTTGAAAATTGTTCATTCTTGTAGAATACAGTGTTTTAAAGGTGCAATTCATGATTTTCATGTGGCCTCTTTTCTAGCTAAATAAAAAGAAGAGTACAACATAAATATATACTGAAAATTTCACTTGATTCCGACCGTTTGTTTCTAAGTTACAAACTTTTCAGCATTTTGAAAATCCCCATAGACTACTGTGTTGTAATTACTGTCGGGCCCCGACAATAATTAGAAAATGACACATTTTCTCACTTTTCTCAAAAATGCAAGCACATATGAGAGAATGGTTTGGGGATCGTAACATATACCACTTGAGGATTCTTATAAGCTAAAAAAATCAAATTTGATAGAGGTGACCTTGAGGGTGAAAAGTGAATCATGAATTGCCCCTTTAAGTGAAAATCCTTTAAAAATCTATAAAAATTCAAAGGGACTTTTAAAGATATTCATTGCTGCTATAAAAAACCAAATTTGATTCTAAATAGTACAAAATAGCTCTTTTATTACAAAAGTGTGCTTGGATTCAGAATCAATATTGAAGGATATATTGGATACCTCATTTAAGCTTACTGTTAAATTGCTTTCTTCTAAAACTTGCATTTCGTAGAAGTGTTTAGCAGGCATCTAATGTAGCGATAAAATCTCACACATTGTTGCTTTCTTCAAATGAGTTTTTATTAGAGTTTAGGAAGAATGAAACTTAATCATTATACAGTTGAATAACCAAATCTAATAGAAATATTTCAGATGGATCAATGAAAAGCCTGCGAGATATTACCAAGTTGAAACACTTTGTATTTGTAATTATCATCCAAAGTCGAAAAGATTATCGCTGCAGATTTTTTCATGCTTGTTTGTTCTCATATCTTAAATTTTAGAACATTCTAATCAATTCTACAATGCAACTGTTGCAGTAGCTGTTGAGCAAAATGAGTTTTCTGCTTTTGGGACTTTCGTTTTTGCTTTCGAAAGAAAACTTTAAGTAGTTGAAATATAGTGTTACTTTGTGTAGTATTGAAAATTGGAGGAAGATGTGATACTGGAGGTAACAGATACATATACTGGAAAGTATAATGGTGTTGTTAGCCCAGGAGCGCATTTTGGGGTTATTCACGTCCACTTGAGTCCTGCCAAAATCACCTTTTAGCATGTAGATTTTGGCTGCATGCTCAGGAAAACTGCGCAAATTCTACTTTATGTGAAAGAGAGGCAAAACTTAAAGCAAAGATTAAGTGTGTATCAACAATATTGGCGCATTACACAAGATGTGGTGCATCATTGGCAAAAAACAGAATGAAATGGTGTCTCCATCTATTTATGGAACTATGTCAAATTATGCCATCAGATGTTACATGAGATCTGAAAAAAATCAAAATACACATTAAAAAAAATAAAAGTACCTATACTCTGTTTACCTAGAAGTACAAAACAAAGTCACTGCGTCAGCCCATTTACATTGCGCATCAAGCACCGGCACATATTTCTATGAAAATCTAATAGAGTGTATGCAAAAGTTTACATTATTTCTACATTATTCGCTGCATAATTTACTGCGTAGTTTGATTTGTGCTTGTAAGTTGATGAAGTATATAGGTAATTGCATCTTTAATATTCTTCAATATTTTCAGCTGTATCATTATTATGCTAACTTAAAATATCCTTAGGGCTTTGCAGAAATAGCTATAAAATTTGCAACTTCTTCAATGTACTAAAAATATAAATTGGCCAATTAAATGTAAGTCAAACTGTTATCACTTTAAAGTTTACAGACGGTCCTTCCGGGCAGTAAAAATCTGCCTAACTCAGGTGTTGATTTCTTACAGTGTTGAAAAAGATCAAAAGATTCAGTGTTTCGTAAACGTTATTACATCCCTTAAGGTAGATGAGGAGAAATCTGATAAGGCCAGGTGTTTAATTGTGTCTTTAGGTGATGAAAAAACTGCATTGGTCACTTATGTGCACCGATGTGCTTTTAGTGGGAAGATTTGTATCATGCAAGTGTGGCTATTATCAGCTTGAGCTTCAAAGGTGTTTTATTTATAGCAGAAGTGTTGCAATTCCAGTAAATCTTCAATTTTAGTAAGCAAACTTGGTCAGTGATGCTGTAGTTTCTTTACTGTTTATATTAGTGGGAAGATTTGCATCACACAAGGTATTATTAAGCATGGGTATTAAATTGTCTCTTTTGGATTCGAAGGTGTTTTATTTATTGCAGAAATCCACTAAATCTTAAATCTTGTTAAACAAACTCCTTAAAAAGAAAGAGAGTTGGTCATTGATGCTTTAGCTGCCTTTGATGGAAGATTTATATCACCCAAGATGTAGAATTAAAGCTTTTGTCACTTTGAGATGCTATATCCCTTCCGGAAGCGTGGTAAATCCGATAAATCTGGCGATGTGCGTCGCAAAAGCTGATGAAATATATACACAGGGCTAGGATTGCATTAATGTTTCAGTGCATTTAACACATTCAGTGCCTTATGTCCCATTACCCTTTTGTTATTATTGGAATCGATCAAGAATACCCTGGAAGCTGTTTTTGCTTGGTAGTCTTAAAAGAATAACTCAATTTGAATGGAAATGTAGTCTGTGTAGTTTTCATTCTTGCGGGGACTTTAATTTGCATGTTACCATAATGGTTGTCACATTGAGTCCCCGGTGAGCCTTGAAGATTTTGAAACACTGACACTACTGTTTTGTTTTATGTGATGCGTAGGAATAACTTGGTCTTCTATAATGCTTACAATATCTAAGCCCGTTACCAATAGCATACAAATTGGATCATCTAACATTATGGCTTCGCAAAATGCATGTAACATTGGAATCACTTTAGATAATGTTCTTTCTATGGATAACCATATTAAAAATGTATGCAAATCCACATATTTTCATATCAGAAACATAAATGAAATTCAAAATGTACTTAATGATGACACTGCTGCAACACTTGTTCATGCCTTAATTACATCGCGACTTGATAACGGTAATGCATTGTTATATGGGATTACAGAACGAGAATGCTGCGGCTCGCATGCTTACCAGAACTAGGAAATACGATCATATAACACCAGTCTTACATCATCTTCATTGGTTACCAGTTAGATACCGCATTCATTTCAAAATCCTCCTCCTCACTTGGAAAGCTCTTCATGACATGACACCTCCTTATATCAAGGAACTTATAATTCTTCATTCTCCGTCTCGTCAACTTCGATCTTCAGATAAACATTTCCTCACTATTCCACGGACTTGCTCTTCATATGGCGATCGTGCCTTTTATGCTTGTGCTCCTAGACTCTGGAACTCACTTCCTGCTAATCTTCGTTTTTGCAATTCATTGGACACTTTTAAAAAGACCTTAAAAACTCATTTGTTTAAACATGCATTTGATCATGCTTAAAGTTATTTTTTGAACTGTCTTTATAATTATGTTATTCATGTAGTGTATATCATGTTTGTCAATTTATGTGTTAATGTTCGCGCCTCGGAATAGGCTTGTCTAGATAGATGGCGCATTATAAGTGCATTATTATTATTATTATTATTATTAATGTGTGCAATGTATTTGACTATGATCTAGAAACCCACTTTTTGCGCCTGAATTTGGATAAATACATTTGACATTTTGATTTATTTACTATTTTACATCATGTTTTACATATTGATAATTCACTGATAGAGATATTGAACTTCAGCAGATGTTGAAATATTATATTCGTATCTATTTTAAGGCACCAGTATCTATTCTTGTGAAGTGTTAAATTTATCATTTATGGGAGAGTTTTAGAAAGCTTTGGCTAACTTTAGGAAGGATTTTTGAAATTTGCACTTGATATGGATATGGTCTTATGATAAGAATTGGAAATTTTGTACCATTAATGTGGTCTGAAATGCTAAGATATTATGAAATAGTATTTTGATAAAAATAATTAATACCTTGTAGTGAATGAGAAACAAAGTGGCTAATTGATTGACTCAGAAAATCAGATATTATAGCAAGTCATTTCTCCCGTAACAATTATGATTTTTCTCAAAATTTTGATACACAAACTTCTTAAAAGATACAGAGTTGGTCATTGATGGTTTAGCTGCTTATGTTGGATGATTTGTATCACCCATGGTGTGAAGTCAAAATCGCTGTCACTTTGAGATGCTTTATCCCTTCCGGAAGTGAGGCAAATCTGATAAACCAGGCGATATGTCTCGCAAGCTGATGAAATATATACACAGGGCTAGGATTGCATTAATGTTTCAGTGCATTTAACACATTCAGTGTCTTGTGTTCCATTACCCTTTTGTTATTATTAGAATCGATCAAGAATACCCTGGAAGCTGTTTTTGCTTGGTAGTCTTAAAAGAATAACTCAATTTGAATGGAATTGTAGTCTGTGTAGTTTTCATTCTTGCGGGGACTTTAATTTGCATGTTACAGTAATGGTTGTCACTTTGAGTCCCCGGTGAGCCTTGAAGATTTTGAAACACTGACGCTACTGTTTTGTTTTTATGTGATGCGTAGGAATAACTCGGTCTTCTATAATGCTTACAATGTGTGCAAGGCATTGACTTGTGATCTAGAAACCCACTTTTTGTTCCTGAATTTAGACAAATACATTGACATTTTGAATTATTTAGTATTTTACATGTTTTGCATATTGATAATTTACTGATAGAGTTGTTGAACTAAAGAAAGAAGATTTTGAAATAATCCTCGTAACTATTTTAAGGCACACCAATATCCTTATGTATTTGCATACTGATATGCATCCCAATGTTGTGTGTAGATCATTATTTTGTGTCGTGGATTGATTGGATAGTGTTAGGAAGCTTTGGTTTATTTCAGGAAGGATTGAAATTTACACTTGCAATAGGATATGGTATAATGATAAGAATCAGGAAGTCTGTACCATTATTATTTGGCATGAAATTACATCTTTTGAAGGGTTGTACAGATAAAAGTCCTTGCTTTGATTCCACCCCAGATTCCACTTAGTTATAAAAACTGATGTAAACTTCAATGAAACAAGAAAAATACATGATATGAATCTAAAATTGATACTCAAAGACATTTGTTTTAATCCGGATATCTTTCCAAAGTACAATCTAAAAGATTTTAATTTCATGGGGGATTTAATTTTGCAAATAAATCTCTTGTGAAAAATAGAATTTACATTGAAAATAACTGTAAATTTTCTAAATTTATGAATTTACAAATCCTCACAAAATCCTGCTTTTTTCTGAATTTGTGAAAAAGATCCTGTGAAATCCCTTTATAATATACGGAGTAGTGTTTCTGTTTGCCTAAAATTTGTCGTCAAATGTGATTTTGTTGATTGGTACACAAAATCTTATTATTTTGGGTGACTACATATATATTCAAAAACATGCACTATTTACTAAAAATATTAAGTTGTAAGGTTGAAAATTCAATATTTTGTATCTGGAAACACTGCCATTTCATTAAAATTGCCTAACAGGGTTGCCTAGATTACATCTTTTTATTCTAATTCGGAAAGAATGGTTATGGATATAAGTTGATATATCGAAGTTCTTTTTAAATTTAAAAATGTAGTGAAGTTCCTGGGATAAAGTCATGAAGGTCTACTTACGTATAAGGCTTACTCCATGAACTTGGGACAATTTGAAAATATGGCTACTTGTGTGATTTAAATCCAGTTTTATATTTTTAGTGGTATTCTTTTTTCCATTGTTTTTATTTATGCAGACAGGCATCATAGTAAACTTACTTTTAAAACTTACTTGACCATTTTATCTGCCATTTTAATTTCAGTGCAAATGCGTTTATCAACTTCCATGAGCAAAAAGTGTACTTTCTTTGCTTAAGTACAGTACTTGTGCTAATTAAAAATGATATCATATTTACAATTAAGTGGTTTTGAAATTTAGACCTTATGTCACAACTTCATGGAGTAAGCCATAAGAAAAAATGGCTAATCAATGGACTGAGAAAGTCGGCTATTGAAGCTTGAACCTTCCTCTCTTCCATTTTCTCTCCCTAATGTGTTACAACATATGTGTATATCATTAGATTGACGGAATTAACTTGAGTCTTGTTGTTAAAACATAACCATTCTAACGCTTCCAAACCATTACACACATGGAGTTATTGGTGCATTTTACCATGAAATTGGCATTTCGTTCCTTGCTGGGATTTTATTCGCAGTTCATGCGAGGTTCAGAAACATTGTTTGAGTCATGTGAGTGAAATGCGATAGGAAATCCAGGAAAGTCTAACATAATATCATGAGTATCATAATATCATAAACGTTATAGAATGATTTAGTTGATGGACACAGTCATGGATCTATGATTGATTCATGGGGATGATTTAGCTCAAACTTGTTTAAAAATAGTCTTTACCTATTAACTATATATTTGGGACAAGGATGGCAACAGGAAGCACCAGCTTTCTTCAGCAGACTAAAATAATCACATTTTGAAACAAAAAAGTGTGAAATGTAGATATCGCAACTTGCAGTTACTCTTAAAAGGACAGCGACATAACAAAGCCACAAAATGGTCAAGATTTAATAGATTGAGTAAAGATGTGACAGGTGAACGCTTTTCCTTCCTTTTAACGTTATTGGCTTATTGATTGTTCCTGTGTGTGTCCAAACATATAAAGCACAAATTTAACTAGTTTTGATGTTAAAATGTAAGCATTACAACACTAAGCTATTACACATATGTGACTGTCCATTACAAATCACCAGTAAAGTTGGGCCCCTGGTCAGTTTTATTTTATTGAAGATTCTAATAGAACATGTCTTTAGCTTGAAATTGATGATTGTTTCATATGTGACATCCAGAAGTGTAGTTAAGGTGGTTTCAGAGTTGCTGTTGTTGCGGCACACGACGTTGTGGCAGACGACCAAATATTTGCAGTTTGGAGTTGTCGTAATGTAGCAGGACACAATTGCATATTGTCGCAATGGTCTGTCGCAAGAAAAGTTAAACTTGAAATATCATGTTGTTGCGACCATCACGACAGGGTAATCAATATATAGGCTTGTCGTACAGCAAGCAAAATTTTTGAGATGCGACAAGGTCAAGTTTGCGCACTTTGAATTTTTGACGTCATGCTTGTCGTACGACCAAACGACAGGTAAGGCTGAAACCAGCGTTATGATTCTTCGAAGTATGACAAGTCAGAATATGTAAAACTGAGACAAGGAGTTATAAATTTATAGTTATAAAGTTATAAGTATCCTAAAACTGAAAAAAATACCCCGACTTATCAAAGGTGCTTGATGAATGGTCACATTATGTTCGTGCTGCATTTTACCATGAAATTTGTATTTTTTATCGCTGGGATTTTATTGACAGTTCATGCGAGGTTCAAAAACAATGTCTGAATCATGTGAGTGAAATGTAGCTAAATGTGTGACTGATATGTGAGAGAAATTCAGGAAAGCAAACTAGGGTATCATAACATTGACAGTGCCACCTGAATGGTTGTGATAAGAATGCACTCCATGGCTAGAACAACAGCACATGTATTGGAAAAGGACAGTTTCTTGATCAGGTTCCATGGGCCAGGGCCTTTGATAGCTTACCTGTTGTTATCCAAAATGTTGGAAGAATTGATTCTAGGGTCGATGTTACTTTTTCAAATCAAATCGTTGCTGAGATTATTTACATCTCCAGACAATATTATGTTAAAATCAGTTTTGAGTAAATTATGCCCCATGATAGTGTTATTACACTATCATGGATGGTATCTTTTAAAAAGTGCCCAAGTTTTAAATACTGCTATGATTAATCAGCTTCACAATCTCCATGTACGAGGGGGTATCAACAAGTTTTTAAGATCACCAAGAAGAAATACAGCCATGAACATAATTTTATTATGTGACCATTAAGTCATCTTTACATAGCCAATGTGCAAATTAACACATTTCTCCCACTGAAAACCTACTGTCCACAAACCGACTTTATAGAGGTCCTCTGTTGACCAAAAAATCTATAAAAAATAACATTTTGAGGTATGCCATGCTTTATGACGTCATTAAGACATCATTTTTTGACTCATTCCCATAATTTTGGTATAAATGGAAAGAAGATACTCTAACATATACCATGGTATCAAACATTAAAACTTTGGACCTGTCATCATAATTTTACTGGGTTGTAAACCTTCAAATGTAGGGATTTAAATACGAAGTATCTTTGATTTCTCAATTTAGTTTATATTGTTAGTGGAGGCAGGTTATTGACATCTATCGACACCTGTATAGAAAGTATAAATACAACTGATATCGTTTTTGCACCATAATGTATACAACTTGGACAAGTGACCATCCTGACAAAAGTTCATCGATATTGCTCTTTTTCTTCTTCTTGATCTTTAAAACTTTTTGATACCCCCTCATAGTTTTCAATCATATAAATATTGTATTTAATGATATACATCAAGAACAGGGATATTTACCAATACCACTCATCTTACATAGGATGTTGATATTAGATTTGTAGTTCCTGCTAGATATGAATCTATTTTGGAATCTTCCCTTGGGAATCTTATCTCACTATCCGACCTACATCTATGAATGAACCAAACCGTTTATCTATAGCATGTCTCTTTGTGAATAATGCATCATCAAGGTAGCGTTCTTTTGAATGTGTTGGTTGTGGATATGATTCAGTCTTCACCATTTAGATACTGGTGTGAATTTGTTCCAATATCAAAATGACTTTTCTTTGATGTATTTAGTTGTTTCAAATTTTCAAATTAATTTCAAAGGATCAGCAATCCGCTTGTACACAACTGAAATGAACCATAAACACTTGGAAACAAAATCACATGGTAAAGGCATGTTGTCTGCTCTGAATTGAACCATGGATGCACCATCAGGTAGCATTTCCTAACAATTGTATGTCAGAGAAGAATAAATGTTTTGCATATAGTGAAACCTCTTATAACACAAAATTTGTCAATACAACCAGCGCAACTTTAGCAACACAAATTTTCTTAAGTCCAATGATTCTGCTTGTACCTATAACCTAATATATTGATAACACAATAAGCTTCTTCCTAGCAGATTTGGATTTAAAGAACCTTTAATTTACATCCACTTTGATGAAATGTCATGTAGTCATTTATACTAAAGGATTTGTAGGTATTTTTAATGATTTAAAAAAGCAAGGTAGCACAGCGGTACTTCCCTTGCTTTGCACCAATGAGTCCCCAAGTTTGATAACCAGCCCTGAAATTGTTTGTACAATTAGTTTTCAGTCCATAAATCCTTTCGGCAGGTTCTTTTTCAGGCACTGTGATCTTTTTCCTGCATTTGAAGCTGAATAAAGAAAATGGGCTGAGAGGGTGTTTGTAAGCTTTTGTTCAAAAAATTGTCCAAATTATGTTTATTTTGCAGGGTTTTGTTAATTTTACAGGGGCAGCCCCTCTCTCCTGGATCCACCACTGTCAAATCTTGCTTCCCATTTGTGCTTTATCCCTTCATCTATCATCTACAGCACTTTACACAAGCTCAGACCACTTGACTTTATTGCATTACATTAATTTGTTTCTTGTTATTTGAGATGAGGAAAATGTTACATTAGCTATATGGTTCACCTTTCAATTAAAATTTTGAGTATATCAGATGAGTTTGACTAAACTGTTCAGTTGTGTCTTTTTAAAAGGCTCAATCAAAGCCTGTATGTGTTGTATAGCCTAAAATTTTCAAAAAAAATTTATGAAGAGAGTTATCATATCTGATCAATTCCTGGTGGAAGTCTTGTGTGGAGGGGTACTTGTGTATATGGGGCATAGATAGATGTTACCTGTAATTTGAGTCTAAATTCTAGTATCACCAGAGTTGGTTCAAGTTGTGCAAAGTTGAAAAGAAAGTTAGCAAATTAAAAAATATTATTAAGAGTCGGCCTTTGATTGAATTAAAAAATCTTTTTTTCTTTTTTTCCCTTTTTTTTTGGGGGGGGGGGGGAGCATGAAATAACAGTAAATTATTTATTAAACATTTAGACCTACAATACAGTATCACAGACCAACCTATTGCATTTGTTGCTGGATGACTGCCAAGAGATGAATTTACCAAGAATATTTGATGTGACGTCTAATTCACAGAAATTTCCAAATTGAAAGTCAAATGTCACATTTCAATGAGGATTTCACAGTCTGTTTTCAAATGGAGTTGGCAGATGGGTATGGAGCTGATGTCATTGTGACATTAATGACATATATTCCAGATCAATACAGTGACATTGTGTCCCAGAAAAAAACAATCTTTGCATGTGAAGTTCTTGACTTTAACAGGTAGCCAGAAAATAAATAAAGGTATTAATTAATAAAACACAAAATAAACTTAAAGATAAAAGTTTCTTTCATTTCAATCGGTAAAGAAAATCATGAAATCGGACCAAACCAATATGCACCCAAAATATTTGATAAAATAATCCTTTTGTTGTAGATTACCAATTGAAATGAAACAAATGGTGTCTTAATGTTCATTTCATGGCATATAAAAGGCAAGCTAAGAAAAATACATGCATGTTTTTCTAGGACACCTGGTACTTTCAAGATCCTCCATCTTCCTAAGTGATGCTAAAATATAAATGTTTTTATATTACAAACTTAGTATCTGCACAAATTGTAGGTAAGAAAATTAAAAAAATAAGGCAAGAGAACGATTGGTATCAACTTGAAAGTAAATATAATGGATATTCAAACTTTGTAGCCTAGAAACTACAGAGATCTATACTTTATTGTCGTAACTTGAAAGTTGCTGAAAATTGTTGATACACATTCTACCTCCACATTAAATCTGCATAATGCAATTGCCAAGATTGGTATTCATGTAGCTTAATGTTCAAATTGTGGACCATAGACCTTTATGGTGTTTCTCGATACAGAAATGTATCTGATACATGTAATTGACTAGATAGATTGGTCAGACTTAATAATTGGAATCTACCTCTTGGCATGCAATTGGTAATTGATTTGATCCACTAGACATGAAATCTAAATTGTAGACAGCTGTGAATGCTGCATAAGAAATTTGCAAATAACTTTTTTGAGTTTTTTGGCACAATTTAATCATATCACATAAATAATGCACCAACATATTTTAAAGCACTTTGATTATCCATGACACAAGCCACTAAAACTTTCCAAGAAAAAGCAGAGAAAAAGATGAAAAATTTGCTCTTCCTATATAATCAAATGCACAAGTATTAAATAAAATGCACTTCATGTATTTAGATAGACTTGATAATAAATTGGGAAATACTTTTTTAAATGAATCAAATAAATTGATACAGCCTATAGAAGCACCTACTTTAAACCGGTATCTATATGACGTTTAATCTACATTAAAAAGTACATAGCCATCACACAGCCTTTCGTATTTCACACATTTACGTGCGCCTAATCAAAATATTCTATTGTCATAAATGTGTTATACGATTGGTATTGATCTATTGTACTTGGTTTAGGGTTATCGCACTGTTTATTGCCATATATGTCGCTTAATTACAATGGATATTTGTATCATTCATTTTCAGCTTAATTAACCAGTTGTAGGAATCATTGTATTAATGTATTGTTGTTATTCCAAGCATTACATTCATATATTCATGACCATGGATTTAACTGAAATTCATAGTTACGAGTTGTGAGCCAAAACTGTATTTTAACTAAAACCTACATTAGATGTCAAGCATTTTAGTATTTACATTTGACATTTTTATTTTTAAAAGCATGGTTCAAAACTTTTTTAGTAAATGAAGGGTTTTTCTATTAAATTGTTTAAGGCAAAATGAGATGCCCTGGTAAAGATTAAATTTAGCATGGTGTAGTTTAAGAATTTGAGCCGCATTGAATAAAGTAGATTTTTAGATTTTTTTATGTATTAATCATATAAGTATCTGTTTTTCAAATGACAAATTGTCAAAGCATTTTGCCTTAAAATGTTTAAATTGGTTCTGGTGGGTCCGATTTTTTGCACCATAGGCCACACAATTATTTATTGAACAGTAAAAACTAAAATCCAGAGTGTAGGGCCCTATTGTTTGTAAATCCAACCTCTACCCTTGATTTTTTTTTTATTTTGTCCAATAAATTCTTATTTTGCCTATAAAACAATATGGATTTTTACATTCCTTTGTTAGATATCAATCAAGAGCTGGGTTATTATATAAAAACATTTAACGCTCAAAACTATGAATTGAGTTAAACACCATAGTCAATGTTGCTGCTAACGGCCATTATTTCTCGGCAGGAGGAGAAAGCAAAAGTGCACGCAGTTCACACATTTTCAAGTTTCAATGTTATGATATTTGTATCAAAACATGCGGGTCATTTAAAAAGTTTTGCACTTAACCTTTTATCTTGTTGCTCTGTTTAAATTCATAACTTCTTTTGACCATAGATTGTTATAGATCAGCCTCAATTCAGAAGAGGAATTAAAACCCAAAATTTGTACATTTTGCTTAAAACTTAAGTAATGTATATTATTCGATGACTACATTGACTCTGAGTATTCTTTTCATACCCTCAATGAAATATCAGAGGGTATTTCAAATAATCCAATGTTTTAACATCATTTTGTGACTGGGTTTGAAAAATGCAAGCGTAGAGGAACAGTAATAAAGTAGATTGCTAAAACTTGTTGAATGACCTTTGTTCAAGTTGTTTTACAAGGGTGTTGCAACGATTTTGGTCAGACAAGCATGTTTACAATTACAATACTATTGATTACAATCAAAATATGTGAAAGTATTTCTGATGTGAAATCAGCCTACGAGACATTGGCACTTTACAAAATCGCTGCAAAGTGTTAAATTGCAAATTTGAATACAAAATGTTTCAAATGATTACTTGCAAATTATACATTCCTGCTTGCTTGTGTGCTTGAACTTATAAGATCAGGAAATCAAATATCGCTTGTCAGATCGGAATTGAATGTTTCACCCTTGTTTTGTTGACTAATTGGAATTTTATACTGGGTTTATTTATAGAAACACATGATTGAAGTTTGCCTATGTTGGATTGATGGTATTATGCACATATGGCATGTGATTCTTAAAAAACGAAAATCAGAATGTTGAATGTGTGTCTTGTTGCATGTTCGAATGTCAGTATGTTTGTCTTCCTTCCCCCGAATCTGGTCATAATCTAATTTTAATAAATTCCCTGTTTGTTAAATTCAATAATATTGGTATTCCTAGCTGTTATATTTTATTAAGCTTATCAAATCAAAATAAAATAGTTATGACTGTTTTGTGCCGATGGTCACGCATGTACCATGGGCATATACAAATATTAAACAAGACTAGTCGTAAGTAACGCATCAATATTGGTGTAAGATGCCCAGGGCATTATCGTTCTTGTCATGTCAGTATGTGGTACTCAAGGCACAAATCGTAATCGTCATGTCAGGATCGGACACCCAGGGCATCAAATATTCCGTCAATAAACCTGTCATACACGAGACATCCTGATTTTGCATATTTATCTTTCATTCAAATCAAACATAGCTTACAACTGTAGTATATGTTAGTATGATGGCATATGTTCATGGCTATGCCAAAACAAATTCCATCTTTGTCTGTCAAGATGATTTAAAAGTATTTATATATCTTACATAATGGTCCGAAGAGGAAGGACTTGCAATTTTGAAAGTGAAAGGCAAATATTGAATTTCCGTTTTTACAAAAAGGAAGTCAACAATGAGAACTTTCAATTCTACCTTAAAAAGAAATGCAACACTTAATTCAACAGATTACAAAGAAATCTTCTTTTGGTTCTATTTTCACATAATAAAATTATTAATAAACCCATTATTTAAGTTCAATTGATATCATAACTTCAATTTCTGTTTCATTCCATCGCTTTTGTTTATCATGTTTCGATCAAGTCATCCTTTCTAACATTTGCTTTCAAATAGCACTAGTATTAGAATAAGGGTTACTGCCCAATCCCATACTTGCCAACTGTCCCTCTTTTGGAGGGACATCCCTCTTTTGACCTAAACTAAATGCTGTGATTTTAGTAGGTGTCCCTCTTTTTGCAAATATCTCTACATAGTAATGTATAGGAAATTCAGAAATGTCCCTCTTTTTAAACATTTTGTCTCATTTGTCCCTCTTTCTGAAATTAGAATGTTGGCAAGTATGCAATCCCCATCATCTTTTCCCAATAATTTCTACATTTGCAAACTTACTGCATTCTTTTTTGTAAAGAATTAAAGTCGATACTTAAGTTGATAAATCTTATATAGATCTATTGTCACAGGCAGCCAGTCACCGTAGAAATTGAGTACTTTCCCAACCATGGATTGCTTCCTATTGGGTTGTTTTTATAGGAAGTTATGTGAGTAGTTAGTGATGAAATCCCTAAAGTTAATTGATGTAATCTTGCATTTTGGGCATGTTTCATCACTAACTTCAACAACTCAGGGTGTCCCCTTACACAGGAGCATATTGTTGTTGATTATAATGAACCCACAGTTGATATTCAAGCGTTCATGGAAGAGCGTTTACGCAGTACACATAAGTCAGCACAGTTATAATGTGCGTCTGGAACTTTCAATATATGCAAGGTCTGGTGCTTGGAAATAGTTTGAAAAATCATTTAGAGTACAATTTTTAATTACTCGCATAATTTCCTGTACAAATAATCCCATAGGAAGCATTGCATGATGGGAGGCACATGATTCTCTTGCCATTCACAATATTAGACTATGGTCACAATACTTCCTACGAACAATGTTTAGTCCGTCTAGAAGGGCCACGAGCCCGCTGCTCGCTTAGCTCTCTGCCAGTGATCCTTCTAGACTGACTAAACACTGTTTGTACTAAGTATTGTGACCATAGTCTTAGCTGGAGAGGATTTGAGTTATAATAAGATTGAGCTTGAAATTTTGAAGCACAATTAAAACTTGATCAGGACACTGCTGTATTAGTAAAGCTGATTTCAGAGTGTCTGTTGGTGTGGCTGTAACGTCATGATAGCATCAAAAAAATTTTAGTTTCAAGTGCAGTAGTTGCAAAGTTTTTCAGGAAGAACTCCCCAATATGTTGATTAGTTGAACAATTTAGTTGCAGTTTGCAATGACCCATACCAACAACTCAAGAAATTTTTTGATCATCCGCCAAAACTACACACTATAAAACAAACACACTCTAAAGCCGGCTTTCTCAAATAGCGGCCCGCGGACCACTTTAATTTGGCCCTTCAATTGCCTCTGGAATGCAGAATTATATAGAAAAGGCATAGAAAAAAGGTCTTGATTTGGCCCTCCAAGGTGTATTTTTGAACTGATGTTTGTCCTTAATGGCCCGCCAACAAATTTAATTGAGAACCCTTGTTCTAAAGCCATGTTCATTCACCAGAAGTACGCCACAGATCTTCAAACCAGATCCTGGCTATTCATGTATTGCATTACCAGGATAATGCCACATATAAATCTTAAAATTCAGATCCTGGCTATTTTTATGTATTGCATTACCAGGATATTGTTCTTGAGGAAATGATCTTCTATATCAAAGTTAGAATTTGGAAAATATGGCAGGTCCTTTTTGGCCCCAAAAGATATTAATATAGTAAAGCTGTAAGTGGCAGTGCAATTTTTTGTTAATATTGCCATGGAATTGTTGCCCTGACATTATTGACCTGTTATGAAAGTACCTGTTTCATCCTACTCTGTCTGTGACAATATATTCTAATTCTTCCTTTTAGTTTCTGGGTAGTGCCCTGATTCTAATACTATAGTTTTTACCATAAATTCAACCAAAAACTTTTTTTTCATTCACAATTCATCCATACATGAACATCAAAGCATATTTGCACAAAGTAGTTGAAACTTGCAGCAAACATAGGTCACAAACACGTCATTCAGATTTCAAATAGAGGACATTTAGAGATTCGGTCATTTTCATGAGTTTGCAATAAAATAAAATAAAATAAAATAAGATAAAATGTTATTTTCATTGTAATTAAATTAGTTTTGTATATTTTTTTCCCTCTTTGATCGTTTAACAGGAAATCCAGAAGAAAGTAGAAGTCCTATGAGTAAGTGTTTTGCATTATTTATTTTTCTTAATTTATGATTAAATAAAGCCAAATTATGTGAGTCAATGTCAATTTTTTCGACTAGTCATATTTCTGGCTTTTATAATGGGAACATTTATTCAGAAAATTAAATACTATGAATAAGAGGTTGTCTTCCTTCAGGATGAAATATAAGTAATTGATCTCATGTTTATTATGGGACACATGTGGCCTAGCGGTTTAAGTCCCCGGCTCTTAAGTCATCTGTTATCTAGAACCAGTAAGCGGCATATACCGAGTGAGTCAAAAAAACTGCAATAGTTAAATAAAAGCCATATTTTAAGAACAAGAGATACCATGAACATGAAATGAATATATCTAAATAGATCACAGATTTACCTTTAAAATGGTGAAAGAATGGGCAAAATTGACAAAGGCGTCATAGAGATACACTTATTTGAATAGGAAGGCATAAAAACAGTTCTGTCCAACTGTCGTGCATATGTTTTCTTCAATACGTAGGACACAATTATGACATACTCCTTTCTCTTTGGTTGGGGTACGTTGAAAAGGGCCGTTTGAGCTTGGTGGCCCTGAATATTCAATATTCGGTTGAACGTGGACTTGGACACATGTAGCAGAGGATTTCTTTGCGAGCTCACTTCGGGATCCCTTGCCTGACGAACGCGGTCGACGTTTCTCCTGCTTCTTCAAGATTTCTCTTATTTAGTTTATGGACTGTTCTTGTTCTTTTGAATTTCCCCTGAATTCATAGATGGTGGATGCACATGGTATACCCGATAGGGAGAATGCGCCCCAGAATCTCCGTTTCACTTCTGCATGAGATTTGGTTATAAAATAAACCTCAGTAATAAGAGCACGTTGCTTGTTTGCGAACTGATCTTGAGGCATTTTAAACAGTGACTGATTGATAAGCTCTCCCTTCTAATTCTAAGACAGTACCCCCAAACGTGTCATTTTGCACTTGGAAAGACCGCCTAAGTTATCTTTTATATGTAAATTAATAGATTAACAGGAGGTTTTCAATGGAACAAGGTAATCGGTTGGTGTTATTATTCAAGAGGTGCATGCACGTCAATATTGGTACTTACTCGTTATGAACTGTCGTTTGACGAGGCATGCTGATTTGGACAGAACTGTTTTCATACCATAATATTCAAATAAGGATATCTTCGCAATGCCTTTATCAATTTGCACCATTCTTTCACCCTATGAAAGCTTTATTCATGATCTATTTAGAAATTAATATTATTTGTTCGAAATTACTTTTGGTCTTACAATATGGCTTCCATCTAATTATTGCAGTTTTTTTGACTCGCGTGGTATAGTGTCCTTGAGCAAGATACTAACCCTCATGTGCTCCTCTCCACCTAGGTGTCAAAATGGCTACCGGCATTTTTCAATGCTGGGAAGGTAACAGACTCAATGGGAAAGGAGGTGTGGCGATCCCCCAACTCAAATATATAAAAAAGTGGAGTCACAATCGCTTTGATAGAGAGATGGGCACTCAAATCAGTGTATAAATACAGGCCGCTCTTTTAGATATATGCCTTTGTTTCTTTCACAAAGAGTATTGGCTAACTCTGGCTGTTTCAAAACCCGTTTTGGTCAAATTATCTGCTGACTCCAAAATCTGATGTGAGCATGTCCTCACCCAGGTAATATTGATGTGTTATGTGTAAAAAAACCGCACACAACCCCACAATTATTTCAATACCATTTGATTTCATCAATTTCTATGTACCTTTTCTTTTTCAGATTCTGCCGGGCTAGCATTTTCTATACTCATTCCACTACTGATAGTTATTGTTGTTTTAGTTATTTTATTTCTTTACAAAACCAAGTAAGTATTCCAAGATCTTGTCAAGCATTTTGGTTAAAAATTGAGAAAAACAAAGAATATGGTCTGGATCTCAGAAAAGAAGAGCATGCATTGTTTGAAGTATGCATATGGTGTACTCTTCAAATTGGTGTATTTTATCAATTTCTTTGTTTTTCTCTGTTTTTAATGACAATGGCTGATAATGAAATTTTAAGCAATGATTTTGATCATAACAACATCCTTAGGCTTGGCGTCCAAAGACATTCGCTTGCCCCAGTGACATTTGCTCACCCTACCAAGAAAACTTCGCTCCATCGGGAAGCGACATTCGCTTAACAAATTTCATGACATTCGCTACACTTCAGATTGAATTTTTAGGTTTGTTTATATAGCACTGCAACATGCGCTAGTGACATTTGCTTTCATCGATTGAAAAGATGTTTGTGCAATGAGAACAACATTCGCTCCCCATTTCAGCGAATAAGTCAGAGCGAATATCAAGAGCGAATGTCACTCGGCCGAGCAAATGTCTTTGGACGCCAAGCCTTAAAACCACAACTTGATTATATGCTGAAAATCTGTTTAATTTTGACATACTTTAAATTTTACTTTTGGGTGTAGATAAGCTACTTATAACTATGTTACACCCCTGGTAGATCAGTAACTATGATGGATACTCAAATTAGTATATAGATGAGAATTTCTTTTATATTTTCAGTTTCCATAGACAATGCACTGTGTTGAATTATTTTAATCCAGCCCAAAAAGGATACAACAGTATATTATGGAATTTTGGTGCCTAACGTATGATATTCCAGATTGACCAATCACTGAATGACCCTTGAAATGACCAAGAATTACTTAGGTTCCATCCATTCATCAAAGGCGCATAAAGAAGAAATGGGTCATAAAATTTTCAAGGTTATTGCTAGGGTTTAGGGTTAGGGCAAGATTTCGTGCTTGAAAATGTTGTGCCTGTTTATGTACATGAAATAAGTATTTATTTATATTATGCCATAAATCTGACCATGTATTGGATGTTTTTGTGAAGGCTACATATAAAAGGGATGGTTGATAAGTGATTTACTGGATGGTGACAAAAATAAGAGTTGCCTAGAAGAAACAATGCGGTTGAGGTGTCTTCTTACATCAAGGACCTTTTTACAGTTAACATTTTTTGATTGAGCCATCCACACCTTTCCACAAACACCTCTCGTACATTAGCAACCATTGTAATAAAAGATGATAACAGTTACCTAAATAAGCTTCAATATTCAAAGTGTTTGCTTATGAAATGTTATATATCAAAATTTTCAATGAACTTTTAAGGCATTATGAATTCCATACTCCATATCAAATTACGTCAAGAATAACTAGGTACACCATGCTGAAATTTAGTAATATTTTAGCCTGTGACATTGCAAAATATACTTTGTTGGAATTTTGTGATGTTCTCTCAAAATTTGACATCCTATCATTGCCATGTTATCATATATAAATTCTGATTAAAGCATCACATTTTACGTTGTGGTTTCAAGAAGCGTTTCGGCATAGTGAGACATATTAAGATGCAGCACATGCAGGGCTGTGGATCTATACCTAATGTCTCCAGTTGCTATGGTGATGTGATCAAATAGCATTTGGTAACCAAGGCAACTTGTCATAGGTGGAGTTATTTTATTTGTCTCAAATGGTGGACTTTGGATAGATTTAATTTGCTAATTACAATTGATTTCATCATATTGATGTTAATAGTGTTTATATCAGATTTAAGTGTAATGATTAGCACATTTAAACAACTCGCAATTACTGAATGAAATTATTAAGCCTAAAATAGAAAAAAAATGCAACCGCTCACAAGAACTGAGTCAAATTATTGAATCTAAATTAGAAACAAAAATATGGGTTTCCCCAAATGTAACTGGCCCAAATTTTGGAAATCATATCTTTACTGTACAAAGAATAATGATCCTGAGGATTTTTGGACATCTCATTTTTTTTCCCTTTTTAAATTTTGCATTCATAGGTATGGAAAAAGTTATATTTTCAAGGAAGTGTTTTACATACTGGTTGGCACCAAATTTAAAGTCTTTCATTAAATTCTCCTAGTATAGGTTAAGTTGTAAAGTAGGGGCAATTTTTTGAGAAATTGTCCCGTTCTCATGTTCTGAAATAAAGTTTGCCAGATGTTACCATTTTTTTTCTTTTTTTAAATTATGTCTGGTCCTTTAATATGTGTCCTTGGTTTACAGGCAGGGACAATTTAACTGTATAGCGGGAAATTTTCGCGGGGGTTTAATTTTCGCGGTAAATCAGCCAACCGCAAATTTTGAACCCCGCGAAAATAATGCTTTTACATTGACCTCAATGTGTACAAACTTGAAAACGCGAATTTAAAACCCAATGATATAGCCAGAACTGGTTAAATCGCGAAAAAATAAAAAAAATATTCCGCTATACAGTATTCATGAAGTTACCAGCAGGTCTCAAATCCTTTAAAAAAGCTTTGACTGTGAATTTCATCCAACCACCCATTTAATGAAAACATACACAGCTCAGAGTTAATAAATGATTTACCAGTTCAAAATTGTTAATTAAAAAGTGCTTGAACTTCAGTTATACCTTTAATACATGATTTGAATTGATTTGTGAACCTCCTAACTTTATTAAATCTACTGATGCACAAAGTTTCTATTTTCCAAAATATTACTATTTTAAAGGCATGAATTTTAAAGTTTGAAGCATTTAAAAAAATCAAATTCAACCCCGAACCCAACTTCCTGCTATCTAATTATGTGCCACTAAATGAGAAAATTGTATGCTAAAGTGCCACATGCATACCTTTTTTCAGTGTATTCCAATGTATTTCTTTGTTTTTTGAGAGAGCAAAAGCGCTAATCTGTAACAGTCAAAGCGCCACATTTGGCGCGTGTGCCGCTAGTTGAGAAACCTTGGTCTAATTTCAACAGAATGTGGTAAGGAAGAAAAAAAGAGTATTTACTTGTTTCATAATTTTTCAAATAAAAGCCAATCGCATCATTACTTGATATTATTAACCATCTTCCCAAAATAGCATAACGGTGAAGAAACACTCAAAGCAAATCTTAATTACCATCAGTGAAGTTAGAAAAAGAATGGAGGTGTGAATATATGAATGTATTGAATTACATGGAAGTGCAAAAATGTCAGATTTCGCATACTAAATTCCATTAAATCTTATTAAATCCGGCTTGCAAAATTTCAAAAATATTTTGAAAGATTCTCAGTAATGGTAGATCCGGCAAGAATTGAGAATTGAAATTTTATTTAAAATGCTTTGGCAATAAATACTGATTTAACTGAAAAATTAGAGAACTACCATGTTTAATTTAAAAAAAAAATAAGGGACAAATTGTACCCTCAGAAATAAGCGTAATGTTTATGTTTATTTTATTTATCAGTATTGTTACTTTAGCTGTTTCCTGTTCATTTTATGATTCACTATCCTATTATAGCCAGACATAGTTTAACTTATATCTCAAATTTTGATCAAATTTATATCACATATTTTGAAATAAATAAAAAGTTGAAAGTAATCGACTGATGTCTTTTAAGGCCCTAGCACTTTTTCCAGCCATATCTCAAAAGGCGTTTATCCGAGTTTCATCATTGGCACTTAAAAAAACCCAACGAGTTTATATACATTTCTGCGCATTTGTTTTAAAACTTACAACCTGAAAGTATTCTATCCAGTTACAAGGTAAAAATGAGGTTATGAAAAATTGATAAGTTACATATTTATGAGATTTGTACTTGTGGTGTATTTGTACATGGCCCGTGAAATCAGCCATTTCTATGGCAATGGAAGATTAAATATTAAAACAAACATCGATTTATTCATATTGAATAGATAAGTTACCTATACTAGAATGAATCTTGGATGATTTTAGGTCGTTTATTATAAAAAATGAGGTTTCTGAATGTTCTTAATTATGCGGAAATACTTTTGAGCGGGAGTGTATATCTTTTCCTCCTTTTCTAAGCTGTGATGTTCAATTTGAAGACTCTCAATACATTAATGATTTATGGTGAAAACTATTGTTTTTATAAAAATTCGCTCACAAAAACGTAAAGTAGTTTTGCCAAACCAAGGCATTTTCATAGATATTGAATTTTCCGAATAACATAATCATCAACTTGGATTAATATTCTTTCCCTAGAAGCAACATATTGGATTTTGCCCGAGAACATTGTGTGCTCGGCATTCAAACATTAAATCGTCATGTTTCAAGAAAAATTTTACCTGCAATAGCTTCCATTTTACATAAATTTGCATTGGACACTGTAGAATGTCCAGTCTTGGGTCAGTGGCTCTTGAAATGGTTCTTCAAGCCACCGTCATCTAGTCTGGGACCTTCATCTAGATTGACTACCGTCACCTGAAGAACCATTTACAAAGCGACTGATATAAGAGAAAGGTTATGAAGGATTTTTTGCATTCTTGTTTCAAGATGCTTATTATTTATAATATAAGGCAGCCATTGTAGATACGACTTTCTTGCACTTACATGACAAAATATAATGACACAGTTGCAGGCATAAAATTGCGTCATAACTTTCACACTTTTCCATTACATTGGTATGTTTTGCTCCAAGATATTTTTTCGTGCCATTGAAACATGTGTGCATTATTCTGCTGTTACACCTACATGTGAAAGGAAATTGAAATTAGATCTAAGATAACAGAATTTAAGTTTAGTTTCAAAAATTCATCAGATTTTCATTATTGTAAGTAGCGCACACCCACTTTAACTTTCATATGAGACAACAGATGGTGTATAGGATATTGACTCAGAACACAGCTTTTATAAAAATTAGGCCAAAACGTATTATTAGATTCTGTGAAGGACATGTAGGCCTACTCATGGATGGATGCTTTTTCCCTCTCCCAATCCATTAATTAGAAATCTAATCAACTAAAGTATTATACAAATTTGATGAAACACACAGTTTTTCATGCTTGATTTTGGGTTTTTTTAAGCTTATATCCATATGGACAATTGTCTGTAATATGAACATAATTCAGATTATGAAGGAAAACATTTAAGTTTTGAATAAATGTGACTACCCAATCTTCCTTAAATACAAATTGAAATAAAAATAGAAATTCAAATTTGAATACAGGTTGAAAATAGCAGCGACAGTCTAGGGCAACATAACAATTTTGTGTGGCCTTATGTAGTTGAATATTGAAACTGAAACATTCTCTGGCATCGGTACTTACATTTAGAATCTAATTTCATGTTCCATTTTTGCCCTTTATTGAATAACATTTGTCAAATAATTGCGGATTATTAAACACACAATATAACCAATAATTCACAAATTTAAACTGATAATTTTAGAATTAAACAAAGCAAAAAGGGCATGCTCATCTCATGAGCTTTTATATATTTTAAAATGAAATAAAAACATTATTAAATATTATATATAATGAATGTAACCAATGAAATTATTTGAATGTTTGAGCTTATTAAACTCACATTAAAGTGCAATGTAACCCTATTTATATAGCACTTAAAAACAGATCTATGAAATTGCACTAATTTCTCAATAATTACAAATCCAGACTTGAACTCAATTAGCACTGATACCAATTAATCAAGTGATGACTAGAGTTAGCATTCTCTTAACATATAAAGAGTCTGCAAGTCTGCTGCGTAATTTGCTTAATGAATGCAGGCTGTTTCGCACCCTGAATTTATATCCAATCGGTATAATACATGTATTGGAGGAATTAGATGAAAAAGTGATAATAACCTTGCCAGCTCTTTTTCTAACTCAATCACAAAATTAGTTTGAATGTGTGGCTTTTGAGAAAGTGTACTAGATATACAAGTAATTGTAGGGAAGTTTAAACTATACTTTGATGGAAGAAAGGAAACTTTAAAAGGGGCATTGGACACGTTTAACATCATCCCCAAACTTTTCCCCAAACATTTTGAGATTTTTGCATTTAAAGTATTAACGGTAATAATGACAGCATGCAAAGTTTCATTGTCAAATTCAAACCCTATATACCAAAATATTAGACATTCCTTTATTTTTTAATTATCATTGTCGACAAAGATAAATACCGCCCTCTATAGTTGAATTTTTAAAATTTGTCTTTTTAGGAGATCTAATGCAAACTCCAAATTTCATTTGATTTATCTGTAATCTATGATGTGAAAGGAATGTTTTACAGACAACTCTTTGGATCTTTCTTGATGCATAGCATCAATAAATACGTTTAAAGAATAGCCTCATACCCAAGATCAACAAACAAAATAAAATTCAAATTTTCTGAAGGTTTAGATCAAAACTTTCGTGATGTCTGGTAATTGACTGTTATTTTCTAATATATGAAGTGTAAATCTTCAACAAATAACATTTCAAAATTTTGTCCAGTACCCTTAAGCCCTTTTAAGAGATGACAGTGTTACACAACAATTATAATCTACCCAAGATCCTGAATTTGAACGTAAATCATTTTTTTAAAATCACAAGTCACTCTTCATTCGCTTACTTACCGCTCATTTCGCCAGAGTAACCCACATGTCCTGGTTGTGAATATAAGCAATAACAGATGCAAATTGAAGCAAGGTTATAAGAAATAAAGACAAATACAATACAAACCAAAATACAACACATGTTTTAACAGAATTTAAAGCAAAGTTTCTCTGCAAACAAGTTAGTAAAGCTATTGCTCTACAAACACTTTGATGATAATCACAGACTTAACAAAAAACAAAATTGAATTTTAATAACCTCAATTATCACTGTCAATTATAGAGGATGGGGGTAATAGCTTGAAGACTTATCTTTAAGACTGATTCGTAAATTGCAGAAAGAACGCACAATGTATTCATCACACCCCAGAATTAGTAGCTGTGAATGGTAATTGGTTTTCCAGGACTGAAAGTTATAAGGATGGTTTGAACTAAATCTAGGGTAGAAGATGACAGTGGTAGAAGATAGATTCAGGATACAGACTGGATATGTCTAATAAATTTATTGCTTGACCTGAATTTGTTAATAGAAAAGTATTTCATTGGTGGCACAAGCTGATTTATAGATCAAAAGCTCTGGGTTTGAGAGAATGAGGCCAGGGTCAGATGAATTACAACATCACATTTACTACAATGAATTTGGCTGTTGTAATTCTTGCACTTGTATTTATTACAGTAGGGTTGTCGTCACATTAAAAAAATGAACAAAAAAATGTCCATTGTTGAGTTGGATTTTTTGTTATTCAGTTTTAAAATGCGGTAAAAACCATGTGCGTACCCTCTGCGTAATTGATCACAACATCGAATAACTATAATAGCCTGGCTCATAATGTATTATGACTATGACATCACATAATAATATTTATTTAAATCACTTGCAATTTTCAAACACGACTTTACAATACAATATCACAAGATAATTACAATACATAAAAATAAAATATTAACAAACTTAATGAATACATGCAATATAAAAATACACAAACAAGTTGCAAGCAATTAAGGATAAATGAATGGGTTTAGTAAAACCCAAAACATAAAGTGCTCAATTATCCTATATAATAATAAAAACATTTACACGAATACATTGAAAGGCTAGCATCAAATTAAAACATGCTTTTTTATCAATTGTAAGAATCTAAGAAAAAATACCTGCAATCAGACTTGAATGTAGAAAGATCATGACAATTTTTGGTATCAGAAGGAAAACCATTCCAAAGGCGGGGGAAAGACACAAAAAGAGAATTGAAAAATGAAGAAATCCTGGCTGTAATATGTAACAATCTGGAATTATTAACCCTGCTTAGATGTACCATCTGGTCAAAAGATTCAGGTAATAGTCCATTCATCAGTTTGAAACCAAATAAAAGTCTATGGAATTTGCAGGAATCCCCAAATTTCAACAAACCAAGGTCAGAAAGCCTCTCTTCATAGCTAGGCCTACATTCAATATCAATTGATTTCCTATAGAATACCACAGAAGTAATTTTTCTTTGTACCGTATCCAATCTATCAATGTGATTTCCCTGAAATGGAGCCCAAACACAAATGCAGTAAATATATATATTAATTACGACAACACATTTATTAAGATAGATATGCGATGTCGTTATTCGTCTGATCAAAGCCTGAGATTTATTGTATAAAGTTATGCAGTTGAAACAGCAATACCAGTTCAAAGCTATTGCCCTACAAACACTTTGATGGTAATCACAGACCTAAACAAAAAACAAAAGTGAACTTTGAAAAACTCAATTAATTATCACTAGCTATTAAAGGATGAGGGTAATGGCTTTCATTCATTTAACAAATTAACTTCCCAGACTTATCAGTTAAGACTGATACGTAATTTGCAGAAAGAATGCGTGATGCACTCATCACGCCCCACAATTAGTAGCAGAGATGGATAATTGGTTTTCCAGAATGGTTAAAACTCAATTTGAAAGTCGTTTAAAAAGTTTAATTTTCTTAAATGTAAGCATTCAAGGTAGAGTATTGTAAACATTTAGACAATCTGTGGAGATTGGGATTCTGGGTGATTTTTAAAAAATCTATTTAAAAGAACATAAAT
>JXSR01S042935.1:158936-183551 GCA_000969725.1 Ophiothrix spiculata | reverse complement strand
GAAATTTGTATGCATTTATATTTTATAAATATGATTAACAGAAGGCAGCACATGGAGTTGGGATGTTCTTATTCTAGCGTATTCAATTGTTAAGTACCAAATATTGAGAAACCTATTGGACCATCAAAAAGTAGAATTTTGTTTTGCATGTTGATCTTGGGTATGAGGCTATTGTCTAAAAGAGTGAATTGAAGTCATAAAATGCAGGTTAAAATCATTGTTAAAACATTGCTTTTACTTCATAGATTGTAGTTAAATCAGAAGTAAATTCAAACTGCCATCAAACCTGCTAATAAAGCCAATTTTAAGATTTCAACTCTCTGGGGCAGTATTTATCGTTGCCGACAATGAAAATTAATAATAATAAAAGAAAATCTAAATATTTTGGGTTTGAATTTGACAATGAAAACTTGTATGCTTCCATTATTACCGATAGCACTTCAAATGATGGAAACATCTCGAAATAAATGTCAGAAACAAATTGGGGATGCATGCTGAACTTGTCCAAAATCTCTTAAAGAAAACGCTTAAAAAAGGTCACACCATTGTCACAGAATAAAATATTACAAGTTATTTCTCTAAATAAAAGTAAATGCTGTTTGAAACTGCTTATCCACAAAAAAACCTGTATAGTAAATAGAGTATGGTTAAGGAGCCTGATATTTTAACTTAAGTCTTAATCATAGGCATACTCAAGTTAGTTATCTCTCAATTCTAGTCATTTCTGTGTGAATTTGTATACTTTTTCTTGAATTTGATACATTTTCAAGATTTTATTATTAAGAGCATTTTTATACATTTTAAAATACCAATTGGAATCAAGACTAGGCTCTTTAAAGTGGTATGGGTAAGAATTTGCATGGTCCTGCTTTGCCAAATCCTCCAACAATTTGTCACTATTTGATTGAAAATGACCTTCAAAAAGAGGATATGGTTTCAAGCTCCAGCTGTGTATCTCATTCTGAACCAAATGCGAGCACCCCTACCCAGGTGTAGTATATCACACTGAGGCAGGTGAAACTAAAGGAAGGAAATTACATTTTAGATCAAAACTTAAATGTTTTCCTGAACTCAGACATATTGTGTATCATTTTTAGCTCAAAACATATCAGGAAGAAATTGACATCAAAACCACCATGTTTTTGAGGTGATTTTTGTTCGCTGTATGATATCACGTGGTAGCATGTCATATATTTTCAAGTATGGCTTTAGGATCATGGTATTATGGTGATTCTTGTTTGCTGTGTAATATCACGTGGCATCGTGCCACACATTTCAAGTATGGCTTACGGATGATTTAATGTCCAAAGTTTGGATATTGAAATTGAGCATTCACTGAATATGGCATAGCTGCAATGCATATATCAAATCATATTGAAAGTTCACTACTCCTCCTTACACATTTCCTTAGTTACATAATTGAATATATGCCTCTAGCAACTAGCGGAGAAACATGGCACAATTTTGCGACACAATTTTTCACTTTTTGCCAAATTACGAGTATATATGCTTTTTAAAAACAATATCTGAAGTTGATTATTATGTAAAGAGGACTGCCATAATAACATATTTAAAAAATTAATGCAAAATTTTAATTTAGGCAAAAATAGAAAATCATTGAAAAATTTGGAAATGCAAAAAAACTCGCTGTTTATGGTACATGAATATACCAGGAAAAGAACAGCCCTGAAGAGTCATTCAAAGAATTTTGCTCGTAAGCGAGCCAACATGTCGGGCAGGCTAGGAGAGCGATCACTTTCATTTAATAACGCTCCATTAGTCGTTTCTGCCCATATGATTTATTGTACGACAGGTGGTTATTAATCCATTATTGCACGACTTTGCAGTTCAACAATTTATTTAGAGCGTATGTAGACCGAAATAAAATATTTAATCAAATTTTGTCTGACTTTGAATAAGCGTTCGTCGTTATTATTTTTAATCAAAAGTTGCCCATGGCTTGTCATAAATTAAAGCATACCCATAAATAAATGTCCTTGTTTATGGATTCATAACTTCATCAAAGTTTCATTTTATTCCCTTTGAAGAGTGGGAATAAATGATGGGCTGTATTTTTCAAGACTATCTATCTGTACTTTATAAATCTGGGCTCTATTTCATAAACTATTTAGAAATATTTGTAAGTAAAAATTTTACTGTTTAAAATTATGTTCTGAAGTTACTTCTTGACAAGAAAATTTAAAACTTGGCAAACTTAGGAGTGATCACATTTCCTACCTTAAAACCAATTTATTTAAATGATTTTAAAACATTACATATTTTGACATAAAGTTGGTCATAATTGACCAATGATCAATGTATTGTAGTCTAATTAAGGTTAGGTATGAGGTTAATCAAAGATAGGAATTTTTGTTTTCCTTTAAATTTTCTTAACAGTTTTACAATGGAAATGAAATGAACTGATAGTATATATTAACATTTATCATCCAAAGTTGCCTTATGAAATAGAAACCATTGTTCTAAAGTATTTAATATTTCTAGATTTAGGAATGATTATTCTTCACAGTCCAACTAAGGAATGTTCTTAAATCTTTAAGAAGTAGAGCCTTTTACTTAAAGCAATACTATGAAGTGTTAAAATTGAAGCACCCCCTCTCACCCATTACTTTTGATTTTTTGGGCTTATTGGGTTTGTTTTTGGTAGATAAAGATACCCTCCAAACGATTTGGCTAGAAGATGCTTACTTTTTCTGTTATGGCCATTTGTTGAATTAAATTCGGGATCCCGAATTTAATTCAACATGTATTAGTATAGGAAAGCATGCATGCTTTTTTTTTGATTTATTGATTTTTCAGTGGCAAAACAATTTTTGGACAAAATACACTTGAAAATGCTTTTAGATAGTCACATTCCTTCATTTTATGATGTTTTTACTATAAATCATTTGTGATCAAAATCTTATAGTATTGCTTTAAGAGGGCCATTCAGTGATTGGCTAACCTGAAATGTTACGGAACTAGGATTTATTCACACTTCCTGAAGTTGTCGGCCTATCATATTAATTTGATAACCCACTCCTGAAATGAAGAGGCTTTGAACTACTTTTTATATTTTTACAGAAATATCCAGATCATATAAATTCAACACACCTATTATGGGAAGTGAAATATACAGAAGTTCATAAAATGAAAATGGAATGTGAGAAATCAAATGAAATTTTAGCATAGTTGTACTGTCACCAGTTCTCTGTTGAATTAGAGACAAAACAGTCAAAACCCATCTCTACATTTGTAATTTGGGACCACATCATTGTTATTTTTTATTAGAACCTTCAATCTGTGATCTAAATAAACTTAACTTTAACTAGTACATATTGCAATAATTGTAAAACTTTACTATTCTGTGCTAAAAGAGATTGTCAATCACAAATGAAGGGAAAAAAACATCAAATTCCTTCAATGATGGTAAATTCTGAGCTTAAATAACATGCATAAAATTGCAATTAGTGATGTTAAAAGAGAAAATTTAAAACTGCCATTAAATGATTTATTTTCTAAATGCTTTGGGTTCACTAAACCAAAGTGAACCAAGTAAATCATTTGTAATGTGTAATACATCTTGCTATATTGCATCCGAAACTCAGATGAGTTTTTTTTGTTGCAAATTTACAAATTTTAGTTCATTCTTCCGTCATTATTTATTTTATCGGAAAACATGATCCATTTCCGGCACATTGCGTTGTAAGAGTCTATCTATACTAAATCAAATAACAGATGCATCATTTCATAAAACTGAAAGAATTTCTCTATAAATCATTCCTAATGCCATGGTACAAGCATATATACAATGTTAACCATCCAATACTGTTGATTAATTCCTATTAATTCCACCATCCATCATTTCTCTCCATTTTTTTTTTCATTTTCAATTTAGCCGCGGGCAAAGAGGTCGGTATGAAATACGGAGAAGATTTACGGAAATAGTTAGTAGCGGGAGCCAGCGGTCGTCAGCAAATGCCAACGGATCAGCTAATAAGTAAGCATTTTAAAAATATTGAAGAAATTTCTGTGGTAATTGAAATTTGAATGTCATATGTGACATTTAGTTTAATTGGATTCTGTTTAGTATATGACAGTATTTAGAGTTCCTGGAAAAAAAATTGGAATTTTTGATTTGTAGACATTATAACAAGGTTATACGATGTGTTTTTAATGCCAAATATGACAGTATTTCAGCATCTTTGAAAATATGTGGATTTAATCTGTAGAAATTATGACGAGGCTATTCCATTTATATTTAGAGTCAAATTCCTAAACACCCTTGCTTATAGAAATAAATTGTTAATTTAGTGAGAGACTATTTATGTTCAGAACTGCAGTTATGACTAAATTTAAATAAATTGTCCTTGATAGAATTAAAACTTAATTACATGTTATGCTTAGGAATTATGGAGATCAATGTTAAATTTTATTGTATAGAAAGTGTGGCTGCTTTATTATAAATTGACACAGTTAAAATCATTTCCTGGAGGTGATCTTGAAACCATGACTATGCCCGAAGTGAACCTGAGGGCATTTTTTAAGGTTTTGAGATCATGGAGGGGAATAATTTCAACCAGACTTGAATAAGCAGTCAATATTTGTTTTATATACCAAAAAGATTCTTGTTATCGGGTTGGTTAAAAGAATCATATCAGCAAAGTTACACATGCATAATATGTTGAGCGGGCCTTTTGGAAACTATGCTCTGGGCATGGTAAATTTAGAGGGCATAGTTAAACCCAATCTCCCACTTTTAACCAATCATATAACAGGAATCTACATGTTATGTCTATAAAAAGATGACCTGTTTACAGAATGAGAAACGTTTTACAAACCCTAGATCAGTTAGCATTCTGAAAAAAGACAGATTTATTTGAAACTTCAAATTTGGTTTTATTTCAAATGTTATTTCTTTCAGACCCTCAATTTGTAAATGATATTTTCTACTCCCTGTCTGTTGAATTTCCCATACAAGACCTACATAGCATTTCATTTTGATAACAGTTGTAAATGTTACATTTTATTTTTAAAAGTTTTATCTGAACAATCTACTAGACACGAGTCTCTACTTTGATTCAATGATTCTAATATTATTGTTTCAGGAAATGAGAGATCATTAAATTTAAAAGAAACAAAAAATGTTTATTTTATTTTTATAACTCAAGATGTCAGCAAATTTAATTATTTCCAAGATGGTAACCTTTTATATTTTTTGTTAAAAAGAAATGAAAGATCATTAGTGATTTGAAAAATTTAAAGAAAACTTTTTAGTTTAGTTTTATAACTCAAATTTGATTATTTCCAAGATTACAACCTGTTTTTTGTTGTTGAAAAATATGCTTTACAAATGGTTTATCTTTTAAGTAAAACAACACTAAAGGATAAAAGGATAAACATATTGGTTTATTTTCTAACAAAACTTCTGTAATTCTTTGAAAATGTAACTGCACAATTTAAATGCATTAGCCGTTTCTTTTTTCTCTACATTTAATGAGGATTCCATGTTTGCTTTGATAAGTATCATGTCTTGATTAAATTTAGTATCTAGGCGGTTTTCATAACAATGAGGAATCATGGCTAATGCCTTTAATGAAACCTTATCATATGTATTTTTAACTTTAACTGTTATTAAATTCAATTTTGTATGAGAAAATACACACATGCCCAAACTAGTAAAAGCTTTCAGAATATTGAACCCCAAATACTTAGCTATTATATTTAATATCCTGTAGCTGTGACGTTTCCGTCTAGAATATTTATTCATCAAATATTTGAATAAAGTCCCTCATCTTTTATATCATTCCTTTCGGAAGAACTAGGCTCCTGTCAACAGCCAGCGTGTTTGTGAAATGGATATTGAAAAATGATCCAATGCATGTTTACAGTGTAAAAATGTCGAGATGACTAACGCTGCTGCTGTGGGCGAAGAGATACCTAGTTTTAAACTCAACTGTTCTTTTCTTTGGAGAATATAATTAATTACCAAATTAGTCAATTAAATTTTCAGGAACTTATTAATTTGTTTTTGGAATGTGATGATAAAGTATTACATGGTGCTCTGACATCTCCCCATCAGATATCTATTATGGAATATTGTTGTATTGTAATACAAAGTCTTTAAAAACGTTCAAAAATAGAAAAGAGGAAAAGTGTTAATTGGAATGCGCTCCGTAGCTAACAATTAACGGCTTTGACTTTTGAAAATAGGAGAATTTACAAGCTATTAATAGACTGAATTCAATGAAAAAAGATTTTGAATGGGGAATAAAAAGTTTTTTGTTTTTCTATATTTTACAGACATCTTGAGGTAAACGAGTCCTCTAGTCCCATGTTAAAGAGTTTTTCAATATTGAAATCAATTTACTTTTGGCAACAATATATTAGTGACGAGACTGTTGTCAGATAGCTGATGGCATAATTTCTTTCTTTTTCTTTTTTCTTTTTCTTTGTAGAATTATCTTTTGGAATCAAAAATGCAGCATTTATTTTTTAACTGAATTGAAGTTTGAGGCATTCCTTATGCAAAACATAGTCTAGTTTTCGCAGTGAAAATGATTGCCATGTCTTATTTTTCCCTTTTAGGAAACTTTTGTTTGAATGTTAAAAGTCTGAGATGATTATAACTACATAACATCTTTTATGATCTTATATCAATATCATCCTTTTTCTACCAATAAAATTCTAGTCTAACAACACTAATCATTTAATTTAAAAGTAAGTAGCGAACGGAGTAAAATGAAGGTAAAATAATATTGCCCCTACATATAAAATAACTAGACCTGTATCTTCTTATATGATATAAAACTTCTTAGACCCCACTCTATTTGTTTTATATTATCTGTTCGTATTAATATTTCAACTGGCAATTATACAAAGCAAACTTTGCTTACAAAGCTGACCTATTTTGTCCCTTGATGTAAACTCCGCAGCAGACTATTTCTGGCCGAAATCCCAATACTAACACTTGACACTTTTCTTTCTATACAAAATGTACTAAATGAACCCACCCTACAGAGGATTTGATCATATAAAGATTTTAAACTTTTGAGTGGATGTGAATGCAAGAAAGATGTACCTACAATGGCTGCCATGTTTTAAATTCATTTCAGGCCTTGCTAAAATGGACAAAACCTAGAGAATTGTCTCCCATATACCAGTAGTTCTTGAAATGGTTCTACAGGTGACAGCGTCAGTTGAGAACCATATCAAGATAGTTCGACAAGAAGGACCAGGGGTGCAAGGGTGTCAACCTGAGTGTTCTGTGATGCCCTCGCATCTCGGTCTAACGCCCTCGTGCCCTAGTCCTTCAGTTCTTGATGGGCTATGTCAAGAATTATGAGCTATGTCAAATTTATGAGAAATGACAGCTATTGCAGGTACGACTATTTTGCATCCACTTGACAGAGTTGCATGCATGTCTTTATTACGTAGATACAACAAGGTAGATACAGAGGACGTTCCGCTCTGTAGTTCCACGCTAAAGAACGGCGAAAAAGAACATTTAAAATCGGCCAGGTGATAGCCAGTCAATTGTGGTGGTAAATTTCTTGATTTTCTTTCTTTTTTTTTGTTTGTCATATACCATTTCACCATTGTATGGGACTGATAACCGAATCCTAGCTATCTCACTTTTTAACCATTTTATAGCGTGTTGTGTAGTTTGTACCATTATTATATAACCAGTGTTCAATTCAAAGATGAAATAGTGGTTGTCCCTTTGATTACCCGTCAAATTGCAATTTTCACTTTTTGGCATTTTAGAAGGATACTGTAAACAGGATCATTTGTGTAAGAGCTGAATTTTCTCAAATCTAAATTTTGTGAATCATTACTGCAAATTTAAACCCTCAATTGATTGTTTTTGTAAATTCCCACATTTACAATATTGAATTTTTCAATTCCAAAAACAATGATGTAGATATCTTAGGATAGCTTTAGAGTAACTGTCGCTTTGAAGTCTGTTGCTGTGGCAGGCAATCATGACTTTTCAATTTCAGGCCTTGAAGTTTGAAAATACCTGGTGTGCTACAAATAGCACTTCTCAAGATCTTCAGGTGTGCATTTCTCACCAGATTTAGGAGTGCTGAAAATCACACTCCTAAAGATCATTTTAGGTGTATGATGGTATGCTATTGCACTCGCATGCCTCAAAATACAAGGCGTGCAGTTTAGAGTTGCAGTAAATATTATTTGCATAATGGCGCGGTGGGATGACGCAAAAGTAAAATGATGTCAATATTGCGTTGTTGACATTTTTGACATAATCACGACATTGTGACCGGCACAGCAGATTGTCTTAGATCAGCATAATGTCGTTTGAGGGTAGGCTTTGTAGAGTATCGCTGCGGCAGACGACCACCTATTTGCGATTTTGAGCTTCTGCGATACAGCGCAACCAACACATTTGCATATTACTATGATGGTTCATCATGAAAAAGTTGAATTCAGTTCTTGCCAGAATATGTTTCAATGAAATCAAAACAACAAAACAATAAATACAACACATGGCCAAATGGCAACCACTATTTCAAACACTGGTTATAGCTTATTTAATCACCACTGCCATGGATAGCGTATTACGAGCCTTATAAATATTATTCACTGGTAGCTTTATAGCTTACATGTAATTATTTTGGGTCATATGGCAATTAACATAATTATTTTAGGTGTAGAGGAGATTTTTCATATCATTATGCGGTCAGATTCCAGTTGTTTTAGCATCCATTATCATGTATGAACCTGTTCTATGTATATTTAGATGATCACATCCATGGTTTAATAGTCCTTGCATGAATACATAGACCCTCTTCTTAGATAGACACACTTGATAAAAACTGACATCAAGGTAGATGTTTTAGCAAAGTCACAACTTAACAGTATTTTTATATCAAAAGCTTTAGAATGAAAAGTAGTGCCTGATTCAATTTTTTGGTTAACTTGTAGTTTGAACAAATACTTCAAAACTCCAATATAGTGCGCACCATGCTTTGCTCCTAATTTTTTTCCCACAACACCAACATGTCTACTTCACTGAGCTAATGATAAAATGAAAGTTGAATGCATCACAAATCAGAAAAAACAATATTTTGTCACATTTTATACCCCCTATCTGTGTTCTGGCTAAGGCCGTATGGTGTGCCATTGCATTGGTGCAGGACGCATGCAGGACCCAGGAAAATTGGCGCAACAGGTTTCTAAAATGTGTAAAAACGATTCTTTCTTTGCTTTATCGGCCAATTTTCAGCCCCTGCTTGAGATTTTACAATTTTACTTCAACTTTGTTAAAATTGCTTGAATGGGTGCAAGCTCAAAAACCTTAGCAGGAACACTGCCCCCTATAATAAGGACGATACATCATAAAAACTGGAAAATACGCTCTATATCGGGGTTTTACAGTACTAAATTAATAGGGAACGATGCTTCAAATTAATGCTCTATCAGGGTTCATAATTTGCTTCATATTATGGATATTTTTAGCATCATGCTTTTATTGAATTGTGTAGTCTCTTTGTCAAATCACACATTATTTGTGCTCAATCATTATTTCAGTCGTTGATTTTCAACAGTTGTCTTCATTATGTTATTGATATTTACAAAATGTACTGCCAAATTACTCTTATTTCTCATGCATAAAAGTTTGGTTCAGTAAAACAAAAGTTGCGTTGTTGTCTGCAGCTAAACTTGATTGTGTCTAGAGGCACGAGATCAATTACAATTCTCGTCTGATTGATATCAAGATGAAGTTTTTTTTCAATCATCACAGCCTTATAATCAATTAGCATTCAATTAGACTATGCCAATTAGACTACGGCAATTAGACTACGGCCTAATAAAATGTCAGATATAAGATCTTGCCGACTTGGTTACCAGATGAGTATAGACACAAAACTAGTTCAGAGGGCTAGCAGGCAAAGAGACATATTCGGAAACTAGTTTAGTGGCCCGGGAGGGGATTACTGACATTGAGATGGTATACATATATGTGCCATTAATAGTAGGTTTTTTTTGCAGATTTTGGTAAGGGTTTTCATCATTAATGAAAGCACCCAATTTTATATTGCGGAGAATTTGCTCAGATCACCTATTTTATTAACGATCACCAATTTTATTAAAATTGGGTGCTTTTCTATGAAATTTGTACACTAATTGGTGGGTAATTGACTCAATTATAGGTATAGAGATGTTTGAAAATGTCTTCCCCTTCTCTGCCAGGTTTAGACGGCTGCCAGACAATGGAAGACTTTGAAACTAGTTGAAAACACTGCCGATAGACATATAGTGGGGTTTCTATATCACTTTTCACATTGGTAAAGTAAGATGTTATTGAAACTTGAAAAACTCTGAAATTACATCTATCTATAGCAACATTTAAAACAATTTACATGGTGTAATTAATGGTGATTGGAAAAAGTGTGTGATGAGGTGTTTTTTTTGTGAAAGTTAAAAGTAGGTATTCCGATCTTGTGAAAATCTTAATATATTTGAATGAAGGGTCATCACCTGCATAAAGCAATTGTAAAGTTTCATTCGTATACCTTGAGTCAGATTAATGCTACAGGCAAAAATGTGTCCGAGAATGAGCCATAGAAACCTATAGGATATTTATTTTTGTTAACAAAATTTTACAGAAATTCAGCACTTTTTTGACCATATCTCTTCAAGAAAACATAATATTGGCGTGAAAATGTACAGGGGTTATAAAAAAAAATATGCTCTTTCATGTGGTATCAAAATCTCCAATTTGATTTTGTGAGTGAAAGTAATCGGAATACACACCTTTTAAAGTAAAGCAATTGAAGTACATCAGATATTTGTACTAGAATTTGTCTAAATACATCCTCTCATAGTTCGTGGATGCATATTTATGAGTGCTTTCTCAAAAATGTTGGGCGTAGATGTGGACACCACAATTTCAAAAATGCTAGCTCAGTTCTGAGGGAGGAGTAAAAATGCTCACAAAGAGTGCAAAAAATTTGGATTCACTCAATGTTTTTCCATGAAAGGGGGTTAGGAAAGCTTTGCCGTTGCTTTCTTCACTGAATCAGAATATCATCCAAGCAATGAATTGAAAGATAAAAATTGTTGTGACATTATTGTTAAAAGCAATTACAGCTTGCGACTCTCAAAAACAGCAGATATGTAACAAGTTTGTAAATCTATGCCAACATGTAATTCCACTGATTACTTTACATCATTCAGTCATGAACCCTCTTTGTACAAGAAAGATTTCCTCGATAAGCACCACCAAAATTAATTACATTTGCTTTAATTTGAGTATCAATCGAACCATCTTGCTACTGCCTAAGGCTTTAGAAGAGAGAAAAATAAAGTAAAGGAGTAAAGCTTAATCATGTAACGTGTGTAGGAATTCTATAGAAACAAATCCGTTTAATGGCAGGGTTTAATTAGGTACAGTCAAGGCACGTTTGGAGTTAATAACATTAATCTAGTAAAGCTATGGTGAATTCAAGTCAACGATTATTGGAAGTTTAACAATATTCTTCAGTTTAATACTGCAGGTTTATTATCTATTTGTTGATTAGTATAGAAAACATGAAGCTTTTTGGCATCAAATCTTGTTTATGTTTTATATTGCTTTGTTTTTTAAGGAATTTTGGTTAATTTAAGGAAACAAAAAGTTCATTAATTTTGAAGAGCAACGTTCTGTTCCCCGAGCTTTGTCAAATAATTACTATGGGTACATTTTTTGCATTACCTCTTTTAAAAGATAACAGTGTACTCCAATGCTTTTTTTAATTTTTTTTACCCTTTGGCCTGCTTGAGTTGGTCCCAGAAAACGAAATATGACATTAGACTCACCAGATATACACTGTATGCAGTGCCCCAAGAAGGAGCATTCGCACAGGGGACCAACGGCTTTACGTGACTTCCGAGCACAGAGTAAAGTTTCTTGCCCAAGGAGACATGGTCGGACCAGCAGATATTATATTAATTTCTTACACATAATCTTATTTCAGGGTGTATTTGAGATGTTCTAAACGCAGATGATATCCATGTCCATATGAAGGGTCCCCCCTAAGTGTAGTTCATATTATATACAAGCCAACTTATAGAATCTTCTAATTTGATGTCCTATTGGAATGACACTCATATACATGCTTCCCACAGTACATCAGAAATGTGTTGAAATTCACACGATGTGGCTGACAAATGTGTCGATGCCTTCGTCGGTGAGATAGCTATGTTAAAATTCATGAGCAGGATGATGCCAAGTGTTATAGAGGCTGTGATGACAGGATATTAACTAGGAACCATGTTAAAGGCACCAGTATGTAAGCTTACTGGTATGAACAATATTTGCCATGTTATCAACCTGTAGTTGTTAGTGTACACTAAGAACACAGGATATTAACAGGGAACCATGTGTAAGGCATTGGTATAATGAAAATGTTTTATCTGGGACCATAAAACCTAGCAACTAATACCATTACAAGTCCACCGCTAAGCATTGCGAGGTGTCTACCACTAAGTAGTCCTTGAGGGTTGTAGCACACATCAGCGCAGTTATAAAGGGTGCGTTTTGGTAGGTGGCGAATGAAAGATCCGTCAAAGTTTAAAGGGATTTAACTTTTTCCCACGCATGACAATTGTTTTGGTGTTACAGTAACAACATGTTCAGCCAAAATACTTTGATGATTTTCTCAAAAACGAAGAAATGTTGAATTTAGAGACAAAATCATCTATCTCTGAATTTAGGGTTACCGGTAACCATAACCCATAAACTCAATTTTTACCGGAAAATTTGTTGTAATTTTTTCAAGGACCCAAACCCGACCCCCCCCCCCCCCCCTACGTGAGAAATTTTAAAGGCCTTCACTTTTTGGATCAGGCCCCCTAACACGTGTTTGTAAATGGTCCCTAAGAATACCAACTATTAGTGCTTTCTTCATGCTACTTGTATCAGGGCTGCGAGAGATTTGATGTTACCAGAATTAACATTTTTTCCTTTGAATTACCAACTTTGTCTGCACTTCCAGACTCATGATTCACAAAGACCCGTATTCACAAAAGGGGAATAACTTTAATCCAGGAATAACTTTATTTTCAATTAATTGATGTCATCATTTGGTATTTGCAAACAAAGAATAAATTTATTCCATGAATTCGTTATTCCAGGCTTTGTAAAATTCAATTTAGTTCAGGACTGTGGACTATCTCTAACCCAAGAATGAGAAATCCAGGAATAACTTTTGTGAATACGGGCCAAAGGGAATAACGTTTATTCCAAGATTAACTTTATAGTTATTTCATTAATGACATCATTTGGTATTCGCAAATCAAGAATAAGACTATTCCATGGACCAATCTGTTATTCCACTAAGCTTTGTGAAAGCCAATTAAGTCCATGACTGTAAACTTTCTCTATTCTAGGAATAACTTTAATCCTGGATGAACTTTTGTAAATACAAGCATGAGTGTAAAAAGCTAAAGGAGTTTTCAAGATTTTTAAAGCCGTTATCCAATCTTTCGGTTTATGGTCACTCATATCAATGCTGTATATACATCGATTTCAGTTCAAACCTGCTTTCGTAGTTGAGATTGAGATTAAATTAATTTGCTTGATGATATGAAAAGTGTTATTATAAGTCTGGAAAAGAGCTAAATCTCTAAACAAAATGCTTGTTTTCATTCATAAATTGGGTTTATATGATTCCAGTTTACCTGTTACCGAGGCTTTTACCATATTTGTCTGTTTGCTCTTTTCTTTTTCCTACATAATTCAATAAAATATAAACAGTCAGGAAGTATTTCATGTGACTAGAACATTCTTATTAAATTTCAAATTTAAATTTGCTCACAAGTTATTGAACTTAAATCAATTTCTCCGAGTTGAAAGTAAGTGCCATGTAAAGTAAAAGTGTTTGAGACTAAAAAGTACCTTATATAACCTCCTTTTATTAACAGCATTTACGATGGTTAAAGCTTATATCGTATTACGTATCATCATTAAATGTTAAGTGCTCGACAAGGATCGGGTTTCATCAGTGGTGAATGGTTGTTCGTTATTTTGTTTTCTGTATCTTTTATTTTGTTGACTTTCTCATTTCTATTTTTGTTTTATTTTCTCCTGATTCATTTTGGTTTAATTTCCTCCTCAATGCATGGATCATAAGCATCGGATTTCATCATCCCACGTTCATGCAGTACACGCCGGGCTAGGCAATCTCAACTCCACTTATGTTTTGTTTTTACAGCAATTTACGATACGATGTTGTTTTACGTATATATAAGCTTTCAAGTGCGGCTTACTTTCAAACATGATAGCGATATCGACTCAATCTTGAGAGCATTAAAGCTTGAAATCGTCAAATCAATAATTCACATGTTTTTATTTTACTTTGGATATAGATACTGTTTATATTTATAATAACCATGTAGATGACTATCTCCCATTATGAATATATAAGCTTAGAGACTCGAGTCCAGTTTGGAGTTGTATATATTTCCCATCGGGGAATATTTCATATTTTGCCTCGCGTGGTGGGCCCCAGGTGGTGACTGATGGTTAAAAGACATGTATGTCACATCAGACTACCTTGTTTCCTGCACTGCTGATGGAAATTCAAAATCAAATTTTGTATCCCTCTGTGGATCAATGAAAAGCGAATGCCTTACAGAGGGAGTATGGAGTTTGAATGGAGCAATGATACGTCTATAGTTTGAATTTTACCATTGAAATGACACATTTCTGTCAATGGGACCAAACTACGATTAAGCATATTTTAAAGAGTCAAAATATTTGTTTAGCTTGGAGGGCTATTTTGATCATTTTTTGCAAAACAGAATTTCTCTTTTATGCAATATTTCGATGGGCCTGTGATATTAAAATTTGTTTTCCGATAGCAATTTGTGCCCTGTCATATCGAAAGGTACCTTAAGGTCGGCATAGTAAATTACGGGCCTTTGAAGCTAAGCATAGTCAAAAATCATCTCCAAGGTCGAATTTCTTTGAAGTGTTTTCTATCACATTAATCAGGTTCCAACATCCAAAACATAAGACAAATATTTTAAAAACCGAGATAAAAATCCTTTCTCCATTCAAGTTTTACCAGTACAGAAACTTTAAACTCAATTTTCTCAGAACTATAGTTTTCTGAATTAGCCCGATGCCTTTTACCAATTTGGATGTAACTTTGCAAACATTCAATAACCAAAAAGTGTCGTTTTAAAGCTTAAAATATAATATTTCAGATAAGACCAAAAAAAAAATCAACTTTCATTTTAGGACCCTTAAGGTACCTTTCAATATGACGTGTCACATTTGTTCCCCTTTCAATGAACCCAGTCAGTTTTTGGTAACAAACAGCCATAAGGGAACACTGATCAGTCAATTGTCTCAGTGACATTTAGTTCACAAGGAAGGAATCGACAGAAACTGATCATGATAAAGATAGAATTAAATTGACCTTTCTATTATCTGTCAGAACACTTCCACAATCATGTTAAATTTTGGTCACTGGGGAAAAAACAGTCCAGTTATCAAAGCAAACAAAGCCTATGCAACTCGAAAGTGGACTCGGCTCATTTATTTGCACTTTTATTGATAGAATCGACTTTCTTATCTAATATAACCATGCCATTCTTCTTTTCCATTCTATCATCGATTTTCCCCCTTTCTGCGATTCCGCCAGGGTTGCCCACGTCTAATCACAGTCTTCCAAACAACATGCAAAACTCCCATGTGGTAATGACTTTTGTCTTAATTGTGTTAGCAAAAAGAGGATATCATCCCCTTCCCATAAACCATTGCAATTTGGAAATAGGGCATGAGTGAAGAACAAATCTTATTGGAAACGGAAACAATCTACTAAAATACGACATTGAAAAAAACGTCTGTTCTAATGGGTAATTCAGATTACAAATAAAAATCTCTTTATGGACATTTTGGGTAGGTATTTTACAGATTGTAATAATCCAATTTATTTCACTTTTGACACCCTATTTCACATGTAAAGCAGGTATGACATTTTGATAATGAGAAAGAGAAGCTGAAATTCGTCACAGATTCCATATTTGAATTTCAAAACATAAGAGCATACCAACTAATGCTATACATTAAGCAATGTTATCGAAAAACATTGCTCGATCATCTGGTTTTTATTTCCTTTCCCTATAAAATGAAAGTTCAGTTGACAATAAGATTTGTACTTTCATTCTACTGCTGTCTAGCATACAGGTATTATTACAAATTTCCAATTTTAAGAGGATTTTGTTGTTTGAAATATAAAAAAAATGATACCAGTAAGGTTACTCATGTCACCACGTGAAGCCATGCATTAACTTCTTGCAAATGCTTCATTATTGGAGCGCAATAGGCCTAATAAAAACAAGTTATAAGATGAAAATATTTCGATATGCCACATCTTTATATCAGGTATTCATGAATTTTCACAAGATATAGAGCAATGGATTGTGGGAATTGGAAGATATTCCCGTTTTTAGTCTGGTTTGTTCGTTGTGTGTAGTTATATGTGTTTTGCATGCTGGTCACATAGTCCTAGTATGCATAAATATATTGTGTCTATAGTGATCAATGTGACCCATCTTTTACACATATTGTTAGGCCGAAATGTTTTAACCCAGGAGGGGGGGGGGGGTACTTAAACGTTATATGCTTATGTGCCTGCCAGACTTTGAAAATTTGTTTATCTCTATACCTACTTTTAACTCAAAAAACCCATCTATCAGTTTACCGATTTTGACAGAAAAGCACCCAATTTTCCTCAAATTGGGTGCTTTTTAGGTAAATTTCCCAAAAGACACCCAAACTTGGCAGATTTGATGTATTCACCTGTTATAAAAACCACTTGATTGCTATAACAAAAATTGTGAAAATCCACCCCCAAAACAGGCACATAATTTACCCCCCCCCCCCTGGGTTTTTACTGCTTGTCTGTAGCTATTTTTCGCTGAGTGTATTTTCATTTCAACAAGTCCATTTTTCTGTAGCATGTGATTTAGTTCAGTGTGTAGTGCAAAGTTGTAAGAGAAAATATTTTGTTTTAATCAAAATTGAAAGTGATAGTTCTAATTAACAGATAGCATGAAATAATATTTCTTTAACAGTTAAGTGTAAAAAATGTTGATTTTAGAATCATCTTAGATCAATGAAAAGTGAAACAAACTTTTGTTATGTTAATATTAAGTGCAATGATATTTAAAAAGGCATGAAATATTTTTTAAGGGTGTGCAATAATACTTCAAAATTAGATGTAGAATGGTTTTTAACATTTCGATAAAACATCAGAGGGTTATGTACTAATGAGAACAGAGACCGAGTTGTTTACTAGTTTAATTCATGTTGATGCATTGTAAATGCACTAGTATTGACATGTTTTGGTTAGAAAATGTAGTGGCTCTAGTGAATCACTTGACCATCTTTCTATATTCCTGCTGGATTTTACTGGGGTTGCTGAATTTTGATTTTACAGGGACTAGCACTGATTTCATAATGAGCAACTTCAGAACCTTTTTTTTTCTGGGCACGACAAAATTGAGTACTGTAAAATCTGAAAAAAGTGTTCTTGTTTGCAATTTATGCTTGCATTGTTCTTGTTATACATGTAAGGCTTAGATGTTGTAATAAATTATTATCTGTGCTGATTTGTGAAGAATGTAACACACATTTTAACACATTCCCAGTGATTTAGACATGATTGAGCTCTGATGAAGGCCATTTTTCGGGAGCATAGATGAAGTGTACTATATCAAAATTTGATTTGAGTCAAGATTTATAAAAAATCCCACTGAAGCAGGGAAGAGTATTTATTTTATTTTGTAAGGTAATTAAGTGTTTTTATGCTCATTTTAATTACATGTGCATTGAAATGAACAACTTTATCCAAAGAAGTTTCTTTGACATAAAAAAAAAGGTAAAAGACGAGCAGATTTCCAAGATTTGAAACTTTTCTGAAAAATAATCATCTATTAATATGATATTAGGAGTGAACATGAAACTGAATAGTGAAGAAAATTGATAATTATGTAAACTGTCTAAAAATGTCTTCAGTAAGTTTTAAAAAAATAAATATTGAAAATGAAGACTGGCTAGCTCCATTAAGAGATTCAGTACATTATACATTGGTGAGCCCATTCATGTAGATACAACTGTGAGTTAAGTATTGACCAGGGCTAGTGGAGTTGATGCAGTTGCCCCGGTGAATTAACCTGGCTAGTCCCATTAAGAGATTCAGTACATTCTACATTGGTGAGCCCATTCATGTAGATACAACTGTGAGTTAAGTATTGACCAGGTCTAGTGGAGTTGATGCAGTTGCCCAGGTGAATTAACCTGGCTAGTCTCATTAGGAGATTCAGTACATTATACATTGGTGAGCCCAGTCATGTAGATACAACTGTGAGTTAAGTATTGACCAGGTCTAGTGGAGTTGATGCAGTTGCCCCAGTGAATTATTTCACCATGTTAAGTTGATTTCCTGATAGGATTGATCCAAGCTTGAATCGTTGAATTCACTGACGGCATTACAGGTCTGACCTGCTGAACTGCGCATGCCCGAGTATGTGTGATGTCAATATCTCGGTGGTTATATTGGGAATAAATGTATATGTAGATTTGCATAAATTCTTAAAATGATTTGCATTTATTATTGATCGGAATTAGTAAGTGATACAAGAATATATGAAAAAAAACCATTTTGCTCTTGGAAATTTTATTTTTTTAGATTTTAGGTAGAATTGTGGGTAACTTAGGACGATGAATATAATATTCCCAATTACTCAAAGTTCCATGGAACTGTAAGACTCTGCACCATTTGCACTAGTGCATTGATAATGAAAGCAATCAATATTCTGTTACTCCAGCCAGGTATATTAAGTGAAAAAGTGAAGAATTGACCATGTCCATGTCGGGCAGATGACCTAAGTGAATGATTTCCTAATTAATTTTTGAGAAAGAATTGCGTACATTAAGAGTTTCCTCACAAATATTTTGATAAAAAAAATGACACTTTCACATCCTCCCCTCCCCTAATCCCCCCTTCAAAAGCCTAAATCTCTTGCACATGATCTGAACCTAGATATAGTATCCATGAATGACACCATTAGACCCACAAGATTGGTCAACATCTCCTATTCTATTTATTTCCAATTTATTGTCATTATCACTTTGATTTTACCTACACTTTGCAAAATATTAGGCATAATTTGTACTAGAGTTGGTCTTAACATAAAAGAAAAAAAGAATTGAAAATTACCAAATTTGAAAAGAGATAGGATTCCATCTCTCACTTCATGTCAATAAAAGTCCTATCCTTCTCATCCATATACAAACTTTGCACATGAAGAGAATTTATCTATTAAATTGCTTTTCGCCATTTTCCATCACCTCTAAATTGGTCCAGCAAACATGTGCATAGTGTCGAATTACACGTTGTCTAGCGGTTTGAATGATTGACGTAATACAACGCCCGGGGGGGCTACTTAGTACAAAAGGGGTTATGGGGACGTGCCGCAAATTCGGGCTTTCTGGTATTCCAATCGGTCCTTTTTCTTTGCAAAATGAGGTATTTTGATGGGTTTTTGCGCCAAATGCTGCAAATTTGGACATTTCTTCTCAAAATGTAAGAAAATTTTGCCAAAATAGAGCAAATTTGGACAGAAAAAATTAGGTTTTTGATTAAATTTAGCTCAAAATTTAGAAGATTTGGGATATGAATGGGTCAATTTTTCCTAAAAATTGGTATTTAGATGGGTGGTTTTCCAAATTTCCTAGTGGTACGCCCCTACCCAAACCAAATTTGAGTACCCCCCCCCCCCGCAGGATACAACGATGCATTTATTCAGCTTTTGTTCTATCTGAAAACCAAATCAAGATCACGTGTGGATGAAATAATCAATTTATAGGTCGGGTACAACACCATTAGCAGTGCTGTAATTTCACATGGGGATTGGATGAAAAACTAGGTTTTGCATATTTAGAAGTTAGATAAAATGTTACTAAAAATCCTTTAATTGCACGTTTTAAATGTTTTTTGAGTATTTTAGTTAATAACAAGGACTGCTGTAACTTTTTAATTTTGATATTTTTATCCTGTGTACTAAATCCTGTATCTAATTTATTAATGTTTTTTTGCCAATATGACTTGTGTTTTAATTTTATATTGAATGAAATTTAGCAAAAATTTTGCTTGTTTTACTTTTAATATATAAATTTTCAATTACGAAATATTGTTCCCTTTCTCTCAAATTCTGTGTATTGCAACTGATTATAATTGTATTGATTTACTATTGCATTTGTCTTGCATGAGACAGTAGAAATCTTGAAATCTGTAGCAGAGACCGATATGTGCTAATTGATTAAGTATGATATACTGTAAAACATGTTAATTTCGCGAGGTATTTAATTTCGCGAATTTCGCGAGGGAAAATAATTCGCGAAATTAAATCCACGCGAAAATATTGTCCAAGTTCATGTTTTGTTTAATAAGAAATGGCTTGTCAGCTCCTGTATTTGTGTATTGTTAAATAGCCCCTCTGTGATACGATCTATAAAACCTCACCCCTATTTTGATGTTGTAAATGGAATGGTCCAAGTGGATGTAAACAAACTTCAAGTCTTGCGGTCGGCAGTCAATGTAGTGTTTTATTGGGTTCGTTTGATGGTAAAATTTTTGATTTATTTCTGCAATATGACTGCTTACTTTTACAATAGTTTTAAACATCATGCGTGGAGCCTTTTTCCATGCAGACTTTCAAGGTATTTTAGTAATATTTTGACAGGAACACAGAAGACTAAAAGATAATATTTGGCCTTCCGAATTCGGAAGACATACATAATCATGACAAAATTTCAAATTCGCGAAATTTGATACTCGCGAAAATGTCACTTATTGCAAATTCGCGAAATAAACTCCCCGCGAAATTTAAGTGTTTTACAGTATACGCTGTATTTATACAATCTGCCTGGATATCGGGCCACCAAACATATCTTGAGGTGCAATATCTGTGCTCCAAGAGCGACAACAAGATGGTGGCAGCAAGGCTGCTTCTCTGGTATAAGTTCTTTGGTAAAGACAACTTTTTAATCAGTCTCTTCAACAGATCTACTTTTCAGCTGTCTCTTTGAAGATTAAATAAAGCACCATAGATTTGGGTGTTTATGAGAAATTTGCTGCGTTTACATTTTTAGTGAAGTTCAAATCTTGCTTCCTCTATTATAAATACAAAATTTATCCTACCAATATATCAGATCTAATGATCAAAATTTCCACCAGCCTTAAGCTTCCGCAACCATAACCATGTCTTGTCATTTCCCATGTTTCTTTTAACTCCCAATAACGTTTCAACTGTATGCACTGTTTCACAGGTAAAATAGCGGCTAGTGCAGTCACACTTCCAATGAACAGAGTATGTCATAGTCACTGATCATGATTAATGTATAAAAGTGTTATGCATGAAAGACACATATTTCATTCTTTATATTAAATATCACTGGAATATTTCATATTCTAACTTTAATAAAAGAACACCAAACTTGTTAACAGAAATGCACAATATAATCTTAACTTTTAGGAAAAACATTTAGCGCATTGTGGATAGTAAATGTTTAAAATGTATGATGCATAGACAAATATAGATATTTCACTTTCTAACTTTAAGAATCCAAAATCTGCATCTTATCCATCCCAATACCTATTTCCATTTATCCACGCATGTGACCACGCCCAATAACTTCTCAACTGTATTCACTGTTCAGGGGAAATAGCTAGTGCAGCCACACTTCCAATGAACAGAGTATGTCATAGTCACTGATCATGATTTATGTATTAAATGTGTCATGCATGAAAGACACAAATGTCATCCTATCTATTAAATATCATAGATATTTGATATTTCATATTCTAACTTTAATTAAAGAACACCAACATTGTTAACAGAAATGCACATTATAGTCTTTATCTTTTAGAAAAGAATATTCAGAACATTGTAGTGTTTGTAATGTATGATGCATAGAGGGCTCTAAAGACAAATTTCATAGACATTTCACTTTCTAGAATCCAAAATCTGCATCTTATCCATCCCATATTTACCTACTCCCATTTTTAACGCATGTGACCACACCCAATAATTTCTCAACTGTATGCACTGTTTCACAGGTGAAATAGCGGGTAGTGCAGTCACACTTCCAATGAACAGAGTATGTCATAGTCACTGATCATGATTGATGTATGAAATGTGTTATGCATGAAAGGCACAAAATATCACAGGGATATTTCATTTCTAACTTTAATTAAAGAATACCAAACTTGATAACAGAAATGCACATTGCAGTGTTATCTTTTAGAAAGAACATTTAGCACATAGTGGATAGTAAATGTTTGAAATGTATGATGCAAAGAGGTCTTGAGACAATTTTCATAGAAATATTTCACTTTCTAACTTTAATTTAAGAATCCAAAATCTGCATCTTATCAATCCTTTATTTACATTACCGCCATTTCTCATCGCATGAGACCACTCCCAATAACTTCAACTGTATGCACTGTTTCACAGATGAAATAGCGTTCCAATAAACAGTGTATGTCATATAGTCACTGATCATGATTTATGTATGAAATGTGTTCTGCTTGAAATTAAGGCACAAACATCATCCTACATATTAAATATCATGGGGATGTTTCATATTCTAACCCTAATTAAAGGAGATTCATACTTTAGAATTAAATTTTGATTTAAACATTCAAGTTTGATGTAATAGTAAAATGCACATAGTGTCATCTTCTTGTGAACACTTGGGACATATCACTACTTTTATGCATGGAAGTTGCAAAAGTCAGTGTACATATTAAACATCATTTTAATTATTTGCCTTCTAAGTTTAGTGTGCATGTTAGTTATTTCTCTGACTCCAGATACAGGCCACTATTAGGCTTCTCATTGTGATAGTGATTTTGGATGGCATAGTTCAGACGTTCCTACCGTCAGGAAACTTATATGGGATTATGGCAATGGCTTAATGTGATAATTTGGTACGAAAATTGAGCAGAGTTCCCAGTAGACCGGGATGACGGAGGGAGAACAAGTATAGCCGAGTTCTCCTTTAATACTTAGGTACCGGAGGGTCTGAGGAATATATGATAGTTGCATTATTAGAGAACACCAAACGTGGCACAAAGAGTAGTCCTATCTTCTATATCACATTTAGCACAACGCAAAGTTTTATAAGTGTTTCATGCATGAGTCACAAAGGAAAGTTTCAAAGTAATATTTCATTTTCTAACTTAAACGATAAGAAGCATGTATGTGTCTTGTCCAACCTTATATTAAAACTAGTACTGTTCCTCTGATCTCCCAGTTGCATGAGGTGCTAAGGGCATTGTTTTGTCAGTACACAGTAGTTTTATTACCTATTATACATGGATCTGTCTTGTCGTCCCTCGATGTATGTGACCACTTCCAATGTTTTTTTAAAACTGCATGTACTGCAATAGCAACTACATTTCACAGGTAAAATGAACATAGTCACCAATTGTGATATATGTATGGAAAGTGTTATGCATGTACCACATTAATGTCATCTTTTATATTAAATTTCACAGGACTATTCTCTTCGTCTTACTTCAAATTAAGAATAGATAAACAGAATTTGAAGGGGAGTATCAGGGGAATTACCCTGTCACATCAGTGTGATGTGTCAAGATATATGTTCTGCATGGAAGACATAAATGTCATCCTGCATTCCAGATACCATAGAAATATCACACGAAGGAATCTATACAAGGAAACATTCATTAAACAGGTTATAAATATGCATGATATTTTTAGGAAAAACTAAGTAGCTACTCACAGTTTAGTCATACCTTTCAAAAGATAATCATCTGTCATGAGTTCAAAGCGGAGCATTTCTTGAACATATTTTGTGCATGTAAATCATTGACTTATTATGTACTATGTAAAATATTTTAAATTTTGCACTTTTTGTAAGTATTTAATCTTAACAAGGAAAGCTCATTGGATATATGGTGGTAGCTTAAACCACCAGTGCTGTCGACACCTTTCAGGATCATTCGGTACATGACACTCCGTTGAAACGTGTCATGCATTTTTAAGTTTAATGTCATGCCACAACATGACATTAACGTAATGTAATGCCAAAGCATGAAACATCATCTGAATCTTTAAAACATTGTTTGACCAGATAATCTATTATTTAGTAGAAATTGTGCAAATACATAGTGATCGGGATAGTGGCCGGTCCAAAGGAGTGGTGAACCAGACGAGATACTATCTAATATTTATAAAACATTTTGTATGTAAAGTCAGGCAGCTAAACACATTCAGTCAGAGAGTAGTTGCAAGTATCTCAGTGTTGATTATGTTCAAACATTGGTTTGTTTGTTTAAGGGGCAGGCTGAAGGGGGAGCCCCCTCTTATTTTTGTATATCAAAGCCTGACTTTGAGTGGGTGCCGAGCTTGATACCGCTTTTTCATGATTTTGGTCCTGAAAAATAATGATTGTGTATGAAAACAGTATCAAGTAAGTAAATTTTGTAAAAAAATCGTAAAACGGCCCATATTCACGAAACACCGCTAACTCTAGTTGGCTACTGACTCTTTTTTTTTTTTTTTTTT
>JXSR01S042935.1:145857-156421 GCA_000969725.1 Ophiothrix spiculata | reverse complement strand
TCTGTAAATAACACCAACAAGTATGTTGGGAGCATTATCCTTTTCTATTTCAATAAAACATGATTCGATTTACATATTCTAAGTTGTAGTTTGGCAAGTTAAGGAAGTCCCCAGGTTTATCTATAAGTTGCGTTTCAGTGAGTCCAATAATACTAAAGTTGTGGTTTAATATTTTCAAGCACTGAGATAATTTATCAAAATTCTTATTGATACTACGGATATTCAAATTGAACAATGTCTACCTGTCAAATGTTGACAGGTATACAATAGGTTAGCAGCCAACTAAGTTAGCGGTGTTTCTTGAATATGGGCCCACGACTCTATTCCCTTCAAATCCACCTTTAGGCGGTTGCTCCCATGTGCCTTTAACTTCATCTTCAAGCATTGCAATCCAATTTTACACCTTGTTACATACCTATGATGTAGAATTTTGAAAATGTTTTAATGCGGTAATGTCTTATGATATGCCTGTTAATTCTCAATGTAATATGAGATGATAGCTATACATTAATGATATTACCGATTTTATGGATAAGTTTAGAAAACTGAACAGAATAATTAACAGAATTGAAGAAAATTGAGGCAACTTTATTCACAATGTTATCAAAACATGTCACAAACCTTGATCTATATGTTCAGAATCAGTAATGCAGAGTTTTGCTTCACACACAATTTGCAATTTGTTAGATTAAACATTATCATAATATTATGATTACATACTTTGCCAGGAAAGCTTATCATTGACTTGATCATCATGCTAATTTTAAAGGTGAAGCTTGTTAGGCTTGCGTACGTGATATGAAATGAGATGATCGTTATTCTACGAAATTTGTTATCGATCGGTTAAAACTTGTTAGGATTAAACAGAATGTTATCCAAATAAGAGTGGATGATTTATTGCTTCCTACACAAATTAAGGAAATTTTTTAGGCTTGCATAAAATAAGAAAAAAATACAGCCAAGTTATTAGAATTTTTGTGATTACCCAGAATATTTTTCCAAAGTAGGCTTACTTAAAAGATAAAAATGATTTTCAATGAATGTTGTTTTTACTAGATTCAAAGTTGTTAGAATTCGAATTATTACTTGGAATGTTTATCTTGAATTTAATGAAATTGATTAGGCTTGCAGAGTTCATATCAAATAAGATTATTATGTTTTAATTAGATTCAAAGTTACTAGAATTTTTATAATTTCTTGGGATGATGTATTGCAGGGGAATGCTGCTCATCAAATTTTGATGAAATTTTGTGAAATTATCCTAATTTTCATTTTTTTTTATTATTGGCCTCATATGAAATTAGGATCCTTGCTATGCCATACAGAATTCAGTTTGTTCCAAGCAATTATTTTGAAATTGTAATTTTATAGTCACTATCAATTTCCTTTCCTGGCATAATGCCATCAGTGCCTACAAAATTTCATGCATTAAATTTCAAATTTTAAAGGAGGCTTCTTTTAGATTTGACTTTTGGACTCGCAAAGTTTAGATCATTCTAGATGGATTATATCTTGACATCTTGGGTTTTGTAGGATGACACAGCCATGCATGCTGTGATAATTCACCTCACAGAAGCTTTGCTTGAATAATTAATTGAAGGTCTAAGTTGGAATTGGAATCAAGTGTCTGTTAAGGTCCCAAGTAAGGGATTTGGGTGATTTCAAAATCTCTGACAAAATTTAATCTGTTAGTTCATTCATAGTAGAGACGTTTTCACACCCTCGATTCCTTGCTTGCATGTGACCAATTTGTGCCATGATGATGAATTGCTTGCTCACTGCATGCTTGGTCAGTGGTGAAGGTAACCAGTAATTTCCTGGATGCTTTAAGAAATTGGACTACAAGATGCTTAGACACCACATCCATCATGTTTGTACCCTGGGGTGGGGCACTTAACTTTAAGTTATGTGCTATATGTCGCCAAAAAGACCACGCTTTTTCGCTTTTTTCACTCGCTCTCACCTAAAGACCTGTTTTTTAACCAACTGTCACTCAATGACCCTATTTTTTAATCCTTTGCACTAAAAGATTCTGACAAGCCATTGTCACTCAAAGACCAATCATTTTCTTAATTTGATGTGATTTTTTGCAAATTTTGCTGTATTTTGTCAACATTTTGTTAATTTTTCTGGCCATTTTGACCCAATACAACTGTACCCTCATATGAATTTAACCCAATGGTCCCTCATTTGTATACACTTTGTCACCGAAAGACCCCCTTTTTTACCCAATTTTGTCACCAATAGACCCTACTTCCGAGTTGCAAGGTAGCATTATTACGTCATTGTCATATATATGAGTACCCCCGCTAAAATAACCAGCTAGTTTCTAGGCAGAAATTAAGAAGAGTGTCAAAAAATTTAGGTAGACATAAAAGCAAATTATAACCCACCAGTATCATTTGCTCCCTTCGGCTAGTGCCTGTGATTAATTAGTTGTGGCTTAATTAATCAATGAATTATTTATACCGTTTTGCAAATATTACACCGAGTCACGTTAATCGTTATAATCCCTAGCAACAAATGTACTTCAGTTTGCTTTGATCATTTGAATGACACAGATTTGAAAATCAATGAATGTTTGGTAGTAGTGTGTAGGCGAAGCTATTTAAAATCTTTTTGTGTAAATATCAACTTGGATACAGTCCAAAGTTTATTGAATGCTGCAGGAGGCAATTTATATACTTGATTTCCTTTTTCCCTCAAACCTGACATTTTAACAATGTTGTACTATGAGGAAACATTTCGTAGCTACTTTGTATTTAAGATGGACAAAACACACTTGGTTTAGGTTACTAAAAACTGTAAAAATGCCAATAACTTTTTTTAGGTAGTATAAATTTATCACAATTATCATGTAGTCCCAGAAGGGTTTTGTACAAATTGCTACTTATTTAGGTTTCTAAAATTGTCAAACATTGGCAATACTCAATGAGAAATGTGAAATTCACACCGATTTTGAGTGACTCCCAGAGGGTGTACTATAGCCAGACAAGCCATATAGATTTCTAGTCAAGTACACTCAGCTCAACATTGCCCAAATGTCACCGCTAAGAGCATCGCTACAAGTCCAAGTCTTCTCACTGGACCATTAATTGATATTGTTTTATCGATCAACCATGTCTTGAAGAGGAAGAGTGCCAAGTCATTGTATGATACTATTGATTTATTTTGGAGAGCTTGGTGATTGAAATTACCCCTGAGGTTCACTATAATTGAGATACTTAAGCAGCGTTCAGACGGTCGGACTTAAGTTGCTTATGACCGGTCATAACTTGTGTCGGTAATACTGCCCTAGCACGACTAAAGGACGTAAGTGACATGTTTTACGAAATGCTGTTTTATTCAGTATCGTAGTGGTTATGTAACTTCCCCAGTAACTGGTTTACGCACATTCCTTGACATCGGTGTATGCTATACTTTTATATGGTGATCAGTTCGATCATGGTTCAAAATCAGAAAGCGTGAACTAGTTGTTAGAGTGATAATCGGATTACACGTAACACTTCGAGACTGAATTTACCGGTAACAACTGGTAGCGCTATCATTTTCTACTCCAAAGAATGCAAATGAGCCAATTGAATACAATGGCATGCTCTGCCGCACATATAACAGGGTACTCAACAACGGAATAAAGCTCATTATCCTCATTTGCATTCTTATGACCGGACTTATGTCTGGTCTTCATCGGGTATAAATGCGTCGGATATAAGTCGCGCTATACCCGATAGAGTTAAATCCGACTATTGTTCTCACTGCAAATTTATGTCCGACGCTATTACCGACACAACTTCTGACCGGTCACAAGCAACTTATGTCCGACCGCCTGAACGTGGCTGAAGTTTCCAACATGAATTTTTTTGATTTTCTGGTGACCTAACCGACTCCTACTTTTGTTTGGCGGAAATTATAAAACAGCATTTCGTAAAAAATGTCACTTACTTCCTTTTGTCATGGTAGGGCAGTATTACCGACACAAGTTATGACCGGTCATAAGCAACTTAAGTCCGACCGTCTGAACGCGGCTAAAGTTTGCCCCTAAGTTGTATCATTAGACCATTGATATTCTGTCACTGATTAGTTTTAGCCCGAGAGTAGAGTGATAAACCTTTATACCGTTGCCTTTCTGGAATGATATTACCTTTGAGGGAGCATATGATTATTGATGGAAAGGTTAGGTTGGTTATGTTATTGAACTATTTATAAGATATTCAGGCATCAATCAGTTTGGTCCCAAGCCCGAGGAGGAGAGAAATAATATATGAGATTATTCAATGTGACAAACAAAATCTAGTACTTTTCTTGTGTAATTGAACTATTTCCAAATCTTAAGGCATCAGCTGGGCTTGGGCCTGAGGAGGAATAGTCCGTAAAGATGGTACAATGTGAACAGACTGAAATCACCCTGAAGGCTGAAGGCTAACTATCATAATCTTGTCTTATCAAAGTATTGTGATAAATGTTTTTGAACTAAGTATAAGATCTTACGGCATCAGCTGGATTTAGGCCTTAGGAAGAATAATATATGAGATGATTCAATGTGAACAGACTGAAATCATCTGAAGGCTAACTATCAAAATATTGCCTCATCAAAGTTTTATTATAACTATATATAAGATCATAAGGCATCAGCTGAATCAAAATCTTGTCTTATCAAAGTTTTCATACGTTACATATCTATTAATAAGATTTTTAAAGACATCGATTGACTTTGGACCTGAGGAGGAGATATATTCACTTGAAGGATATACTGTTGATCCCAAAGGCTGGCTATCAAAATAGTGTGATCAAATCTTCAAAGGTTTTTGTCATGAGTCTTGTTTTATTGATTACAATGGCCCTAAAGAACTGATACGACCTCTTAAAATCACACTGAAATCTTATCATCAAAATATGGTCTTTGCCTGATTCGCTGTGTAACATGAAGCTTTTAATACTTAAAACTATTGCTAAGTATTACTAAGTGCTCTAAATGATGATAATGATAATAGGCTGGTATGGACCTTATATTTAGATTTTTGGAACCAATTGTCGCTTGACTATTTTGCAAAAACAGAAATTGAATGAGTAGAATGATCAATGCACTAACGTCTTACCACTAGTCCACTGTAGCCCAGATATCATTCTCATTATGTGGTCATATGCAAGTTGGGCTACCAGATGCTTAAAAATTTACCCCAAATGTGCTGATTTTTTCTGTGTCTTAAAAATTAAATTTCTTTCCCAAATTCTGTTCTAAAGACTTTGGTAAATAAAGCTCCATTAAATTCTTATTTGGCCTATGAGTGACATTAAAACACTGAAGATATGTTTGCTCTTTTTACAAGTATGAACCCTAAATAAGTACATTTATTAAAATCATAAAAAGAGGTCACTAATAGCAAGCACTAATTGATGATAGGACTTGAAATCCAGGTTTGATAAATAACTTAATGGAAGTTCCCGTGCACTTTAGTAAAGATCTGACAAGAAGTTCGCATGACATTCAAATTAAAGGGGTGGATATATATCGTTTCATCGCTTCCTGCATGCGTGTTTGACATGAGCAAACGAAATGAGCAAAATGTGTCAATGTGACGGCGGGTGTGTATATCACAATGCTTTTAGTCTTAGAGTGAAAGCGAAGAGATGGGAGGATTAACCAATGGCATGCTACAATGGATTTTTGACTTGGTTGAGAACCTACCTATTTCTTCCATTTTGAATATAATTATTTTAGCATTTGAACCTTGTATTTTGCATTTTGTAAATGTATCTTTTTTTGTTATAAGTAGCCACGAAAGATTCAGTTCTTGACCTATTTCATGAAGTTGACTGTAGGTATTTTTGACCATAATGGTGAGATATTTAAGGGTTAAACTAAAACAAAAATTAACAGATAGTGAACTCTTACATGCAAATGGTTAAGCAAGATTAATGTGCCTTTACAAGCTCGCACTGTGAAAGTGGTTATAAATATTCGCTTTAAGGTGGTGGTGTTGTGATTTAAGGTAAAATTGAACATTTAGCCATTTTAAAATTTACAGTTCCTCACTATTGTCCCATTTCATACAATGCATAATTCAGTTTTCATGTATATTTATTTTGCGGTTGTGGGCAACTTCACAAAAGTGTGCAAAAATAAAAATCTGGCAAACGTTTCCACTATTCGCTTTCAGGAGGTGGTGTTGTGATTTAAGGTAAAATTTAAACATTTAGCCATTTTAAAATTCGCAGTTCCTCATTATTGTCCCATTTTATACAATGCATAATTCAGTTGTTCTTTTTCTTTTTCTTTTTTTAAATTTTGCGGTTGTGGGCAACTTAACAAAAATAAAAACCTCGCAAACGTTTCCATTTTGACAGAATTTGCCAGACAAAAGAACTCCTTCCTCCCTCATCACCAGCCTTACATACTTCATCCTCTATACATTCTATTCCGTTCCCCAAATCTGTCAATCTTGTTATTGATTCTAAACTTGAACCAATTAGCTGATTAGAAATAAACAAAAGGAACTCGCCGCACATTTCATCGCTACAATGTCAACCTATTTGACTCGTTTCATTTGTCAATGTCACTAAAACATCCCCATCTTGTATCCCCATTATACGAGGGGATATCAAAAAGTTTTAAAGATCACCAAGAAGAAATACAGCCAGGAACATAATTTTATTATGTGATCCTGAAGTCATCTTTACATAGCCACTGTGAAAGGTGACACATTTCTGCCACTAAAATCTTGGCTGTCCACAGACCGACTTTGTAGATGTCCTCTTTTAGCCAAATATCCACATTGTATTTCCCTAAAATCAACACTTTCAGGTCAACCATGCTTTATTATGTCATTAGGACGTCATATTTTGACCGATTTCCATAATTTGGGTATCAATGGAAAGATGAGATCCTGAACTTACTAGTATATCAAATATCTAAATTTTGGACGTGTCTTCATAGAATTAATGGGTTATAATCTTTCAAATGCAGAGATTTAATCACGCCACATATCTGTAATTTCTCCATGCAACCTCTAGTTAGCGGAGGCAGGTTGTTGATATCTATTGACATCTTTGACTATTGACATTTTTGCACCATAATGTACACAAAGATGAGTGACCATCCTGACAAAACTTCATCGATGTAGCTCCTTTCCTTCTTGGTGATCTTTAAAACTTTTTGATACCCCCCTCGTATGTTGAAAACTCATTACAGTGACAGGTTGCTAAAAAGCTATTCAAATGGCATCCCATTCACGCTATTACACGCTCAATTCTTGACGATTTAAATCCGTCTTGATTGAAACATTACCCGGATTTCATCTAATGTATAAAACATTGCTTCATCAAATTCTGCCTGGATGTATTTAGCTTGTTGTCATATTATATATAGAAGCATTTAAATCTTTTCGGTAGTATTTCTTTTAATGTATAAAACATAAGGAATGATGACTATATTGCTTCACAAATGCGTCTTTGCTCTGATTGTGTATCAATAATGCTTTTATCTTCTGTAGACAGCGATATATCATACGCCATTATCTGTAAACAATGTAATTGGTACACTTTAATGCAGCCCGCATCAGGATTTTATTAGATTGATTGATTGTGCTAGATCTTTCGCCAAATTTTTGTTTTAAATCATTTCAACTCTGTCATAGATTTCAGGAGATTTCTTGAATCTAGGAAATTCAGTTCAGGATTTCAGGAACATTTTGCCATATTTGTTGTTTTAAATCATTTCAATCCTGTCATTAGGGAATCAAGATTTCAGGAGATTTCTTGAATTCAGGAGATTAAATTCAGGATTTCAGGAACATTTTGCCATATGTTTTAAATCATTTCAAATCCTGTCATGAGGAAACAATATTTCAGAAGATTTCCTGAATTCAGCAAATTAAAATTCAATTAAAATCCTGTCATAAGGAAACAATATTTCAGAAGATTTCCTGAATTCAGCAAATTAAAATTCAGAACTTCAGGAATGTTTCGCTGTTATTTCCTCTAACAAAATTGTGAAAACACATTTTGTATCTTTTTAGTATTTTAGACAAATTATATAAAACTCTACTTTACACTCAGTTGGATTGGTTTTATATGCCTCAAATGGGGCACTGGGTTGCATATTTTGTTGCAAAGTTCAGGATTTCAGGAACATTTTGCCATATGTTTTAAATCATTTTAATCCAGTCATTTGGGAATCAAGATTTCAGGAGATTTCCTGAATTCAGGAAATTAAGTTCAGAATTTCAGGAAAATTATTGCTGTTATTTCCCCTAACAAAATTGTGAAAATGCATTTTGTATGTTTTTGATATTTTAGACAAATTTTATAAAACTCTACTTTACTCTCAGTTGGATTGGTTTTATATGCCTCAAATGGGGCACCGGGTTGTAAATTTTGTTAAACAAGCATTGAGTACACTTAAGTCACTCTAATTTACCTGATCATGCCCCTGAAGGACTAGATCTTGGATGGATATCCGGGGATTGTATACAGATGAATTACACCATAGGAAATGGGGTTTAGAAAGGGGTAGCTAAAAAGGTGAGCTCTGTATGGCGAGTTGAGTGAAAAATAAGTCTGACAAGAAGTTTATATGCAAATTATAAGTCATGTTATCTAAAAGATTGTGTCTGTTCTTAATAGCTATTTGACTGTACCAATGTACTTATGACATTGTGCTTTAAAAGTTCTGATATTTGGTGCAAATTGGTTTTACAAGGAATTTGTTATGTATCAATGGTTTTTATGATATGGTATCACATTTGTATTAATGCTGAAATTTCACTTTGTCGCTTGCTACACCCACACCTACAACATATTGTATATATTTACAGTGCATGGTCAGTGATCTATATCCACCTTACGATTTACTCTTGCCATGTTTAACATTGCAGTGAAGGTTTATTTTGTACAGTTACTTCTTGTATTGTTACTTCTGCATCATGCAATATGTGTATCATAATGTACCAAAAATCAAAAAACTTTTCTTTATAGTACATATAACTCCTCACACAACTTGCTCTGTGGCTCATCTCACATATATAATGCTCTTTACTTCAGCAACCCCATTTTGAAAGCCTGTGTAACATTTACTAAGGGCATAGATGTTAACCTGATATTTAGGGGCTCTGTAAAGTGTACCAATTATCGTGTCTTTCATTGTCTGCTTGATTCGTGATGTTTCTAAATACTTCTGATACTGAATTTTTTTTTTTGTGAAATTTGTTTGAAATGAACTGCACATCTCAATATTGTATGCCTAATTTTGTGGTTTCATATCTTGTAAAACTGAGAAACAAAATTCCTCTTTTATTGTAATTTGGCTTAAGATTTTCCAAGTTATGTCTTGGATGATATCTTATCAGGCATGAGATTCTTTCAGATTTTTCAGGAATTTCTGCAAAATGTTTGTCAATATTTGCAAAAGTTCCTGCAAAGTAACCTGTATTGAATCATCAAGCTTCCTGCAAAACTTCTTAATAGGGTAATCTACACAGGAATGCAAATCCAGATGAATGCACATCTCCGTAAGTTACTTTACAGCAGACTGTGGCTACACGGGCGTCAAATCCAGCACTCTGCATAGATACGTACTTGTAAGATCTCTACAGAGATGCGGAATTCAGATCTGGACCTCGAAGATGTGCTTGCAACTGGGTCTGTACTCTGTGTATATTGTCCCAATATCATTCTCATGTCTACATATGCAGCTGTAATTTGTATGAAGCAATGCAGTGTCATTTATACCTATCAAAACATGCTACTCTGATCAACTCAAGGGTCTAATGCAAATTTTGTGGCCAAATACCCAAATCACATGACCAAAGTCAAATCCCGTTTTTCAAGGGGAAAAAATTAAAATATTGCAAGTTGTGCAACTCAAGAAACAGGCTGTGTTATTTTTTCAGCTGTTTCTTCTTCCAAATTTCACAATAAGTTTAAGTATCAAGTATGCATGTTTGCATGACACCCTTCTTTGTGTTTATAGTGAGTGTTGAATGAACTGAATATAAAAAATATATATTTCAATGTTGATTTAGTTCAAGTCATTAATTTCATTTTGTATTTGTTTCCTTCCAGCCAACAGACAGATATTGAAATTAGCGGAGTGAAACCCGAACCGAAGACGACCAATGGTGGACCTCCAGCAAAGACCAATGTGCAATCAGAAGTTACTTCTGATCAAGATGAAGGTGGTAATGTCAACTCAAAAATGCTGAAAAATAAGCCGGAAACACCAAAATCCGAAGCGAAAAATGGTAAGAAACTATCTTTGACGCCGTCCTTAACACCATCATCAGTTGGTAAGAAGCTATCGCTGATTCCCGATGAGCTCCGGCGTTCATCCAGCAGGCTTCGATTGGACTCCGAGGCTTTATTGATGGAAAGCATGGAAGGAATGTCCGATGAGGATGACTTCAATCTGAATTTAGAAAACGGACATGTGGATGGGGAGCAGATTAATAAATCCATTTCCGGAGATAATGATGATGCCTTTGGTAATGGTTCAGAAGATGGTTTAGTGGATGTTAGTTTGGAAGACGGTGAGGAAGACAAGAACAGGACTAATGGCAAGAGTGAAGAG
>JXSR01S042935.1:122143-143514 GCA_000969725.1 Ophiothrix spiculata | reverse complement strand
GTATCATGATTGACCAATACCTGGAAAGTGCAGGTATCATTGAAACAATGGAAAGATTTATTTAACACTACCAGAAGCCAGATATCCCCATCGCACAAGTATTCCATTTTAAAAGTGTCAGAAAATAAAAAGCTGATGGTATCGGATGACAGAAGGAACTGCAAAAAAGTAGCGTGTGGACGCCAAGGTAGAAGTTGAATATACATTCTACTGGACCTTTATTAAGACTCCGAGGCATCATCAAGTAAAGGAGAAGCAACATGCGAAACAAAACAGATATGTTGGTAAAGATGATATCCTAGCTCGCATACTTCCCCTGCAAATTTCCGCTGGATTTTTACGACCTCTCCAAACTGGGAAAAGTGTCCAAAGCCCTTTGGAGCTTCAAACGCTCACTTCTAGATAATTATTGCATGGATTTTCTTCATTTTTGCACCAAAGCAAATAGAGACATTAGGCATGATTGTCACTAACTTTCAGTGTCTGAGATATTATAGTTTTTAAATTATGTGGCATTGAAATCTTGATAACTTCATTCTGGGACACACTGTAGTTGCGGCAAATGACCAACCATTTGCAATTTTGAGTTGTCGTAATGTAGCACGACGCATTTGCATATTACCACGATGGTCTGTCACAAGAAAAGTTGACTTTATTCCAACTTAATACCACGTGTCGTTGCGACCATCACAATGGGGTAGTCTATTTATTATCGACTTGTTGTGTTTGACGCAAAATTTTCAAGGTGCGACAAGGTTGAGTTTGCGCACTTAAAATTTTTGATGTCACACTGAGACAGACACTGAAACCAGTTAAAAACTTGACAGTTAGGCTGCAATCACATAGAAGTATATACGGGGGTATAGGATATGTGCTATACGCTCCTGGGAAGGTACTCGTATTTGAAATTGACGGGTAATTGTCTCTGTCACTAAGAATATAAATGCCTCTCTTGGAGCGTATAGTGAATACAGTATACCGCATACTTCTATGTGATCGTAGCCTTGGAGGCCTTTAAAGTTAAGGAACAAGCATTATAACTCATACATCTACCTCCACCCTACCATGTTTAAAATCAGCAGCCCAATTTTGTTGATACTGTATGAAGAAGTGACTTTCTTCAAGTTTTTACACCTTATTTTTCTCAAACTTCAATGCTTGTTTGAAGTGGCAGAGAGATTTAAAAAATCTTGATGGCATGACAGTAAATGACTGTTAAATTTTGGCATTTCTTAAACTTCGAAGAAAAAAATCAACTTTCAGAAACCTTTTATCTGACAAGGTTTACATTTATTAACATGAAAAACAAGAACAGATATAGACTTGAAAATTTTCCAATATTTATCAGTCAAGTTGAACTACATCTCATAAAAGTATAACCTGCACAGCTTATCTCCTTTTGCCTAAGGCAATTAACTTATTGAACACTCCTCGTACCATGTATGTTATAATGTGTGTGAAACAAGACTACTCTGTGATGAACAGTAAGATTAATGCACCAGAAAATTGTGAATGGTATCATGGGGTACAACGGTGAGTAGAATTCACATTGTTATGCCAACTTAACAAAAATGAAGACATGTTGTGTCTCATACTTCCCTTCAACATGTTTTGTTGAGTTGAATTCATTCATTGAGTGCAGACTGAATTTATTGGACCATGGTTAACTTGATTATTTTGAATTGTAATTTGATTGGTTTTGTATTGCTGAAAGTAATTGGTGCATTTGCCTAAAACAAGTCACCTGTAAGCAAATGGCACAATGTACTTTTTGATCCCGTACCTCAAGTATATGGTAAAAATAACTGTTCCTCACTTTGTTGGGGAAAGGTTATATAGAGAGTATTTATTGTATCATATACTTGAAGGGGTGTAGTGTGGTCATCAAGTGTAGGTTGGAATAAATGCCATACCCATAAAAATGTATTAAGTCATTTATCCTACCGTATACTTAATGAAGAGATGGCATGGGAATAATGTTCCTTTTTCTCCAAGTATTTGATGAAATATTGTCTTGTGTGTTTTGTCCCGAGCCATCATATATTTGAAGAAGCAAGGATCTAAAATTACGGGGTTTTCCCAGTGATGTTCAGAATTGGGAAAAACTTGTCATGGAGAAGCCTACATATGGTCATCCTTTTTGAGGTGAGGCCCATTTGCGTTTCATCTCATTCACTTCATCCATACCTAACTCCTTCCTGGTAATCGTTGATTAGAGTTAATTAATACCTTTATTTGGCTAATATTTTCAATTGATTTTATAGGCTAATACATTATCTTCAAAACCATACCAAATTTATGACATTTCATACGATTATTGAAAAGTTGTGACAACATTTGATGCACAATGTACGTATCTCATCCACACCAACCACATTTATGCCTGTTTTCATGTCTGGCTTAATTAGCTTATTGACTTATACTTGTTAATAGCGTTAATAATCAATTTTATTCCTGTTAATTCCAACTTGTTTTTGATAAACAATCACTAGCCTTTAAAATCATATAAGATTTGTGACACTTCAATGGTTTTTTAAGGAGATATGACAGAACAATTCATGCACAAATTTCATGATGCCTCAACCTCACCCACCTCAACCTCACCCAACTCCACCCTGGCTAAGTAGCTTTAACGTGTCATTAAGCTTAATTAATCACTTCATTTGGGTTCTCTTCTTGATTTCTTGAAAGTCAAATAAATTGTCTTTAAAATCATACCAAAATTATGACATTTCATTTGATTGTTGAAATGATATGACAAAAATTGATGCATGTCTCACTCTCCATGTAACAAATCCACCATTTATGGGTGCCCACATTAAAAAGAATGACCAGATGTCTTATTTTGATAAATCTCTATTATGTTATGTGGCCAGGTATAGATCTGTCAGATAAGACACATGTAGGTTTCATTATGTTGTAAGTATTTCCAGACATGATCATAAATAATCAAGTAGCACTACTCATTAGTATGTATAGCTGATCTCATCATAGACTTGTTTTCACGCCGCATGGTGAAGATACAGGTGCGCTTATAGACTAAGCTGCTCTAATTAACAGTCTGATTGTGAATAGGAACACAGAATCAAAAGTTTAGAATGGGTTAATGTTGGTTTTTGAGTCTGTCATTGTCATAATAGGTTACTGATATTTACAAGCACACCCGACGTGGTATTCCCACAAACACATTTTGTAGGGGGAATTCCCAGAATAAATTGGTTATTTTCTTTCGTGATGCATGGCAATATCTAATACTAATATTCAAAGAAATTCCCAAAATGTCAATTATTTTGGGAGGAAATATAGAAGAAGACATGTCATTTCATAGGTAGTAGGCCTAATGCATGATGGGAAGTACATCCTTATATTCGCTTGGTTTGATCTACCACCTCGCAATTCCTGATGATAAAGAATCAAGACCTCAAAATGTGCTATCCCAGGCAAGTCTCCTTCTGCAGTATCTCAACTCTTAATGCCACATCATTGTAACATAAAGTAACAGAAGACTCAAAAACTGGCATAAATTATAGATTGTAATTAATCATATGGCACTTTTTTATGATATACAGGTATTGCCTAGATAAAACATCTGACATATCAGCATGCTTTGTAGCTTACATACACTGTATCAATCATACATAGTTAATCGTAAACATCTGAGCAGATAACTTTGCTCATTGTACACATCAAGAGAAGATATCGTTTGCTTCCCATCATGCATAGGAAGCAATGTATGATGGGAATTACACAATATCTTCTCTTGTGTGCGCCAGTACCCAGAGGAACTATGTATCATTTTAAATAAATATGTTCTTATAAACACAGCATTATTGCTCATTGCAGCAGCTTACAGACTCTTGAAAGAAGGAAATTAGTTGGAAATGCTGATATAAGATCAAAAGATGCTGTCATGACTACAACAATGTATTTAATCATCAAATGTTGTATTTCAAAATAGGAAAGCAAACTAGTGTGTAAAAGTCATGAAGGCTGAAATAGGAGTTACCTCATTCTGATGGAGTATATTTTTCACCTGGAATACGCTGTACAGCATGGATATAATGTAGGATTATCCGGGGGAATTATAACTAAGATTAACCCGGGAATTATACTTTGTGATTCTGTGATATTGCGTGGATGGGATTTTCCATTTGGAAGTTTTAATGACGCAATTGTGATTTGATTTCATGATAGACAGATTAGTCTACAGTGGGAGTGTGATTATTTACTGGAATAGCTGCTCATAAAGGAATTCTTTTTGGATGACATTTACCCCTTGCCACAAATGTTTTAAATGGAATAGCAATCACTTGATGATTAAGTATATACCTATACAGTGCAAAATTGTATTGCCAGTATGCAGTATGGATAAAGCAGCAACCGATATCATGAGGAACCTATTGATGCAAGGAAGGAAGATAAACATGAAATATTTACCGCGCATTTAGAGCATGGATTGCAAACAATCAAGCCCCATTATGTGCCAATTATTTGCCCAGATGTTCACCTGAGATAATGTCAATATTGGATGAAGGAATTTGCAGGTAATTTCAGAACTTAACCAGGCGCTGAATGAATATTTCAAAATTTCCATTGTAGCCATATTTGCTTGAAAGAGAAGATATCCTATGCGTTCCATCATGCATTGCATCCCACAAACAATCTAATAGGAAACAATGCATGTTTGGAAGCAACAATATCTCCTTTGTTGGTTTGTATGTTGAAGGAATCATCAGTTGGTTTTCAGTGAAATGCAGTCATCAATTAAAATTTTTAAACTCAAATTTCTTTTTTATCAATTTGTACTAATAATTATAGTAGCTTTTTGATCAATATCAGTTTAATTGAATTTTTAATTTTCCATTAATAAACCATTGAATTAAAAGTTCCAATTTCACATAAAGTGTAAACAAAATTGCAGAATGCATGTACTTGCCCCTAAAGCTGATGTCATTTGGCACTGCAATGTGTTTTTTAGTTCATGGTATGAGGAATGGTGGCAAGGTTTTACTTTCATAAATGTAATCTACTTATTCTCAAGAATCAGTTGTAAAATTTACCAACATTAGTATTTCATACAAGTGTTTTGTTGAACAAGGGATTTAATAATACAGGCTTGTAGTAGAGAATGTGAGGATACATAGCAAAAATGACTTCATTGCACCTCATAATATTTTTAAAGATTATTTTAGGATCTATTAAATGTCAGCCTTATATATAAGTTCAAAGGGTCAAAGATATTTGATTCCTCATCTTTACAAAATCCTATTTTTCGACACATTTTGTTGAAATTTTTTTTCAGATTTGCTTTGGGTTTGGATTTAACAAGTAATTGATGACTGCATTAAATCAACTAGTGCAAATGAAGACTTGCAGTATAAAATAGATTTGTTGTTGGTTTCAAAAATGGATCCATGAATAACTGATATTACATAACGTAGCAATTAAGTGGTCTTGATAAGAGCATAAATGTTTCAAGTAATAGAAAGGTAATATACCTATTTGAAGCTTTTCATATTAAGCAGTGCCCTCTATTATAGGTATACCTTTCTATTACATGAAAGGTATACCTATAGAGGGTGCCGTTTCATATTAAGCATTGATACAGCTAGCAATGTCCTTATTCTTTGTTGAGCATAAGCAAACATGGAATCATAAGTTTTGTGACTGGCTAACTTGCATATCAAGATACATTATATCAAGATATACATTGTGGGTGGCATTTGTCCGAATCGGACCATCATTTAGGTCAAAATAATACTTCTGACCAGTCACTTATATTGTGCGTATGACTGCTCATCTGTTTAATATGGCAATTCCCAAACTATTGAACTGGCCAGAAGTTGTATATATGGTAGTTTTGACCAAAAAGAATTTTGAATTTAAAATCTACTGTCTAGGATGAACATTTTAAATTATCATAGAGATTGGAGAGTCTGTGATTGTGATGAATGTTACTTTTAATTTAATTTATTAATGTCTTATTGTGTTTTTGTGCCCCTCCCCGTGAGCAGTGCAATACATCATAACTTACCTAGAACTCCCGCTATGCCTTCTGATTATCTATGCAGTTCATCGATGCCATGGTTTGTAAAAATCAACCCTTTTATTAATAATTCCATGTAGATAAGTGCTTCATTTTTCAAAATGTAGAGCTCTGTGTAAGATATGTACATGTGTATGTATTTGTATGAAACTAAATTATCATTTTTGGAAGTATTATCTGCACAGTTATTGACCCATTTATCGGCTGTATGGTCAAGTATTGTGCAGGATTTTTGAAAATTTGATCTTGCTGATCAAGAGTTTTTCAGTATTGAACCAAGTATGTTCAAATCTTTTGTAGTTTTTTTCTTTCTTTGTTTTCTGTCCATTGATATTTCCCAATTGAATTAAAGCCTTATATTAAAAATATAATTGAAAGTAAAATTTGACAACATTTGCCCTTAGTTGATTTCACCACTTACCAAAACAAAGTGCCGATGATTATTTTTTCCTTACATATTCTAGGGCCATAAATTTTTTTAAGATGACCCCTTAAGAACATTGCAATTTCTTTTTTCTGGAATGTATCATGGTAAGACAAGATATTGCATGCTTCTCAACATGTACTGCATGTTGTTTCCCATCATGCATTGCATCTATGGAATTGTTTCCCATCATGCATTGTGTCTATGGAATTGTTTCCCATCATGCACTGCATCTATGGAATTGTTTCCCATCATGCATTGCATGGAATTGTTTCTTATCATGCATTGCATCTATGGAATTGTTTCCCATCATGCACTGCATCTATGGAATTGTTCTCACGGGAAATCATTTGAGTAGTAAGTGATGAAACATGCCCAAAATGCAAGCTACCACAATTAAACTTTGATTTAGGTTCTATTCATCAATAACTACTCACACAATTTCCAATCTTATAGTAAGCTGTGCATGATGGGATATGATGGGATATGATGGGAAACTGGTAATATTGAAAGTTTACTTTGATATAAAAGGTTGAATAAATATTCTCCTCTATTACTAATTAGATTGGTAATGTAAGAAAGCATTGTCGTAATCGCAGCTGCAATTTGTAAAAAAACCTATTTGTAGTAAAATTAAGATTAAGGGTGCCTTGTAGTTGTCTGTGTTAATCATGTTGTTATTTCTACCCAGTATTTGATAAAGCATTCATAAGTTTCGCTCCAAAACATTGTGTAGGAAATTACAGCCAGGCTCCTTACAGGCTCCAACTCTGCTCCTTTGTTAGTAAACTAGAGTTGCACTGCAGTTGGCTTTGTTTACAAACATGACTGAATTAGGTTCAGATAAGCCAGTTTTCTTGTGAATATGTTATTTATTGTAACAATATAACCTAATAGTTATCATGGTTGTTGAGTTACAGTTCAAAAATGCTAACTTTGATAGGTTTTTTGAATTAGAGGATTTGTTACGTAGTGCTAGATATTGAGTGACACTACTATAGGCAACTCAAAAATATAGTGGACAGTGAAAACAAAAATCCTGAGTACAGGGCCGTATTATTTGTAAATGAAACTTCAACTCTGGATTTTTGTTTACATTGTCCGATAACTTTTTGGTTTGCCTATAGAAATAGGTCACAAAATGAAATTCACAGATACAATTAATTCTATATAAGACAAACATGAAATGTGGCTTGTTAAACTGAATAGTCATCAAACTATCTAACAAAACAATTCTAAACATGTTCCAGAGCCTACTTGTTTCATTATAATTAAAGGTTCTTATAAATCACAAAATGGTTAATGTTCTAGTTAGAATACATGTTGAAGGACAAAATAATGCTATGTTTTCCAATCACAGAGACAATTTGTTATTGAGCAATTTAGGAATTGTTATAAATCCTGGAAATTATGATGTTGTAAGTAAATAACAGAGGAAAGAGAATATCTCTCATGATTACTTCCTTTGCAGTTCTTTTCCGTTTTGTTTATATTACCCGTTGATGCAATGCAGCACCAGATGTTTATGAATAGATTGACGTTTGCTGCCCTCATGCTGGTATTAAATATTTTACCCTCAATAGAGGGCGACATTTTGCTCAAAGCTGTTGGACATTGAACTATATAGATTATTTTATTTACTAAATGAAACGTTTCTTAAAATTGTTGAAGTTGGTTAAAAATTACAAATTTATGAAAAATTGGTATTAATTCTTTAAAAATGATGTTAGATTGAACCTACTTGATGAAAAATATGTACCCCAAACCTCATAAAATTAATGTTATAAAAATGTATTGAGATTAATGGACCAAGAATGAAAATTCATGTGAATTATAGGAATCATAGGACCAAGAATTGCATGTTGCTGGTAATTGTTGGATTACCATTGTTTTTGTATTTGATCCCAGCATCAAAAGTTTGTAAATTTTAAAATGAGGAAGAATGTCTAATGTTGAGATTGTATATTCTTTTCACAGAGATTGTCCTAAGAAAATTTTACCCAGGTGCTGTATTGTTGCAATGTTGCCTTTCACTTACAAAAAAATTGACATTTATTAATCATGGGTTACATGGACCATGCCTCCAAAATAATGTGTATGTTAAGCATACATAAAAAATGTTCACTTTCGTGAAAATAAAAATGAACAAAATGATTTAAAATGGGCTGTACAGAATCAGAATCAGATTTTATTAACATTCACCAAACATACAGGTATAGTTCACAGGTTTTATAACAAAACAACAAAGAATAATATAAAAACAAAACAATTTCTAAAACTATGAGAATAAAATATTAAACAGGACAAGTTTAAATACTGTATGTGAAAGATATTACTCTGCAGTATCAGAATGCATGAACCAGTTTATTAAACAAACTTTTTGCATTGTCTTTGTCAGTGAAATTAGAATAAACAAGAACAGCGCCGTTTTGAAATGAAGAGACAAATTTTATAGGCCCTGTAGGTTAAAAAATTTGATTTTCATTTATAATATCAAGTTTATTATTACACATTTCATGTTTTGACTTGTCGCATTCCCAAATACACAGATGGCTAACTAAAGGAAAAACCGCTTTGTCATTTTTGATAATTTTTTAATTGATTTTAAATGCGATGCTACTATAATTATGTAAAGCAAAACATGTGTTATTTCATCATTACATATCCGACACTTCTAATATATTTATAATATAGTCCATGTTTGTGCAGATGATAATTTCAGTGGCAACTTCTCCCTAGGGGCTATTCAAGTATAATGTTTTAGGCATAGCATGACCACAATTTTTCAAAACACCCCCTAAAGGGTGATTTTTTCGAAAGCCTAAATATACCCGTTTTCCCTTTTCACACCCTAAATCAGGAATTTACCAAAACCATTTTCACAATAAGGTTTGAAAAAGTTTCCTATTTTATTGAAAATGGCTGCTTTTGATACCCTAAACGGTGTTACCTGATTCACTCTACAATCATAAAAACCAAGGTTTCCTAATTCACCTTTTTCTTGGTCATGCTATGCCTGCAACATATATTTGAGTAGCCCCCGGGCAAATTCTCAGAAATGATCATTCTGTAATATGTGAGCAATGTGTGAGCCTTTGTAGTGTATTTGTTTATGTTTTTCATTTTGCCACAGATGTAGGGCAAAATGTAGGAACATTTTTTTGAATGGTGCTTTAAAATCTTAAGTAATGATTATTTGATTGACAGATCGTAAACTGTCTGGATCTTCGTAACTTTTTGTTTGCGTTTACAGGATATGTATGATGTTTTTTTGCTGTACAAAAAGTTGACATTCCTTGATACAATGGTGCACTCTCTTATATCATGCTTAGGAACCAAATTTGTCAAATTCAATGGGTTGTTTTTCACTGATGTGAAGCTTCTTCATCCTAACCCGCCTGTGGTGAGCAGAGAAAGGCATTAGATAGCGCCACAAAGGGGGTCAAGGAGGCTTCTGGGGAGAATTGCGTACAGCATGTAATGGTGGATTCACAGTTTCAGGGATTTCATTGTTCAACATCACCGTCAGTCTTAAGATGCTCTACTACTACTATTGTAATTTTGCATCCAAAGATTTCGAATCGGAAGATGTCGATTGTTGTTGAGTGATGGAATTTGATGGAACTCTGAACACACCATAACTGTGCCAGGAATGGAACCACACACCTAAACTTTGAATCAAATGATAGCACCTGTATACTCTATAAACTTTGAAGTATGCAACCTGAAATCAGACTCTGTTACAAGATCCATAGCATAGCCCTTGTATTCTTCAACATTGTGAACTGGTGGTTTTGTATTGTGTAAGAGACTAGTAATGATTGATTAAGGTCGAATCACTGCGTATTAATATATTTTTACATGAATTCTTCATTATTTAGGTATTATTTTGGGCTAATTTTTTTGATAACACATAGAAAAATATTGCAAATAAATTCATTTGAATATTCAGCAAGATTTGGTACCTTGCACGATTTGTGAAATATGGACTAATTTACTTCCCCGTATGGTCATATTGGTTTTTGTGCGTTAATCGGCCACTTGTTGCATACTTCAAGATTTACAGAGTCAGTCAGTCAGGCCAGTACACACATGAATAAATGAATGATTGAGGCGTGGCTAGTTATGATGCTATCTGTCCAAAAGCAAAACTGAAACATCCATTTTGCCAGTAAGATTTGGGTCTATAATAAAAAATAAATAATTTAAAAGTTACCTCACTTTAAAAAAAAAATCAAATGATAGAAACTCAAGATTGAATGTCAGTAGCATTATGGTTAAGTTTGGTAAGGGTTCAACTTTTTTGATTAGTATGTGGTTAACAGCTTTGATGGAGATGTAGAACTGAACAACTACCATCCAACTTAACTTTTTAAGGCTTAATAGGACAGCATGAGACATATGGGCACTCCCTTTTCTTCAATTAAAAACAGCAACCTTGTTTGTGTGGGAGGATTACCAATCGCAAAACAGATAGCGTAGGCCAAACACTTCCAGAAATGGTATGAATACTCAGCCATCATAACCAAGATTGAATGTCAACTTATTGTATAGCAATTATGACATGAGTCAGCATAAAGTGCAAAATGATGTTCAGTTTTAAGTACAATTTTTATTTAAACCATGCATTTACAATGACAGTATTTTATGTTGCCATGGTAAATAGTTGGTTTGGTTTTTTTAATTCTAAAAGAGTTTTGTTAAAGCTTATCACTAAGTGAGAAAAAAGGATTTGTATTATGTAAATGCAAATACTGTAATGTTCCTTCTTTTTAAATTGTGTTTTAATTGTACTTTACAATCTTTTATTGTTTAACTTCCAAATATGCTGCTAAGCTTTAAAAAATGACTTTTTGAACTTTACAGCAATACTATAAGGTTATACCAACAGGACACCCTATATCACCCTCAACTTGTGCGTTTTTGACTGATGGGGTTTGTGTTTGGTAGATAGTGATACCCTCCTAATGACTTGACCTAAAGATGCAAATTGTCTCTCTTTTTATGGACATTTGTTAAATTAAATTCGGTATCCCAAATTTAACAAGTGTATTTGGTGCATTTTTTATGACTACACACATTTATGTGAAAAATATTCATATGGGTACCCTTAGTTAGTCATGATTCTTAGATTTAAAACTGTTGAATCTTAAAACTATTCTGAATTAAATCTTATAGTATTGCTGTAACATTTGATCATTTTAAAAAACAAAAATCCCAAAATGACTGATTGGCTATTTGTTTTATAGAGGTGAACTTTGAATGGCCAGATATAACTATTTATTACCATTTGTGTAATGCGACTTATTTTTAAAAAGACTGTAGTCTGACTATTAGTATTACTGATTTGATAAATTTTAAATCAAGTAATTACACTACTGTCTCCACTCGTCCAATTCAGTTGTTTTCTGACAGACAAAATTAATATATTTCTGTACTCCAAAAGTTCACCAAACCATCATATTCTATTTCTGAACCATTATCAAAGTATTTTTAGCCATATCTTGTATGTTTGTCTGAAATAACTCAATGGTAAAGGTGATGTTCATTCAGAAGATAGGTAGTTGAATTGGACGAGTGGATTCGGTCAAGTTGATTCGGTAACTTGAATCAATATTTTTTTTATTAACACTAACATCAATCAAAGCATTAAAATGCATTATGCAAAGTCATAATCTTTCCTGGAAAAGTTCTTTATGGAAAATGTTGAGTTTTGTACATTATTAATTGAATTTTTTGACAAGAAAATTGTGTTGAAATGATGGGAGCTGATTCCTGTTTAAAACAATTTTTTTTGAAAAGTTGTCAGTTTTGCAGAAAAAGTCCACTTTAATCAAATTGAATTCCTTAATCAGTTCTGCAGTGTTCTATGAACTCTGATTTGATATCCACTGATGCTGTTAAGAAATTTTTAAAGTGCTCCCTCTGTGTTAAAATCATATTTGTAATGTCTCCATCATTGGGGCTTGGCAGCACAAAACATGTAAAGGGAAGTGTCTCATTTTGATACCTTATGCAGAAATGAGCGACTGTTTAAGTTTTGGACATAACCCTCTGATCTGATCTACAGCATTGTTCCTGCTAAGGCTGTATGGTAGTAGCGCAGAAGCCAGAAAATTTAGGGGCAATAAGTGTTTTAAAATGCTCGAGGAAGATGTTTTTTTATTTATTTAGCCAACTTTCAGACTCGACTAGTGAGTTTGGCGCAAGCACCTCTTCAACTTGGTCAAATTGGTGCAACCTCAAAAATCTTAGTGGGAACACTGCTCTACAGTGAACACTTTTTAAAAGGAGAGTCAACAAAGTGCTCTGTAAGATTTTTTTTTTCTCTTGAGAATTTTGAGTCTGGAAAACCCTTCCATGTTGATAATGTTTTATGTCAGTTGATATTGTGGTGTTATGGTTTATTCAGAGTCTGTCGATATGCATCGCACGACGTCCATCGATGCGCAGTCTTGTACACGCGCTATTCTTTGTGCATTGCGCGTGTAAAGACTGCGCGTTGATGGGCATCGATCGATGCATATCGACAAGACTCAGAATAAACCATTAATCATAAGTCCACTTTTCGTAAAAGTGTCCAATCTACTAGATTTGGTAGATGGCATGATATTTAAGGATATTGATGATGAATGAAAGTTAAAAGACAGTATCTGCCTTGTTATGTATTTGCAGATACTCTGTTTTGACTATGTATATACATTTTTTGTGATGTGCTGTAGGTCTTACTTGGTTTCCACAGTGAAGAATGTAGAACAGTGAATAAAGAATGATCTTTTATTTTGAGTTACAAAAGCAGAAAAAATGCCTTGTTTACTGGATTTTTTGTTTATTTGTTTAATTTTGAAGGATTGTTTTCATTGAGAAGTGGCATGTTCTGGACAAAAGTACGTCATGACAGCTAGAGCAGTTTTCATTGTGTTATGTTACAAATTAACATTTAAGTGGTCAAGGGGGTCCATATGGACCCAACATTTGTTTTTTGCGCGTCAGTAATTTTTTCGAGTAATTTTTCATTGCCCTTTTGTTTTGCCCATAAAATCGTAACCGAACAACTTTTTTCAAATTTTATTTCAGGAATGTATTTGTACTTACATACTGCATATATAAGCCAAATTTTATTGAAAAATTTCATTGGAAAGTGAGTTTTCAAATTTTTGGCGGGAAAAATTTTACGCAACATGGGAACAATTTTGGCCGCCATTTTGTAACGATTTGTCTGATTTTCAATTTTTTTCTTTGTTTTAATTCTTTTGAAGTACTTTACCCGTGACCAGAATTTCAACGCAAAATTCCTTCGCGAAAGCACTTTTTCGGTGTTTGGTCCATATGGACCCCCCCTTGACCACTGGCAGGGATGCCAATTTTCCTAATTCAGATTTTTTTGGACCACTTTTCCTAATTCTTTTAACAAATCAAAATTTCAAAAATTCAAGGTTTTTTTTACTAAAGTGATTAAAAGTTGCATAAAAATGTTTAAAAGACATGTAAAACTTTAAAACTGCATGTAAAGTGAGATTTTAGTACTTATAATATCAAAAATCTTCTCCAAGAGGAAGCTTTTCTCCCACCATTCGAAATTAGTATCTTGTCGAGACTGATTTCCTATTTTTTTCCCGTACCCAAGTGGCATCTCTGGACCAGTAACGGGCATGTGGAGGACCTTGACCACTTAAGTGTTAAGCTTGCAAAAATATATATAAAGTAAAATAAATAAATATGAAGAAAATCGGATTCAACCCGTGGGTCCCATCTAGCACAAAATCTTTACGTGCTTGATATCTCTTTTTTTTTTGAAAGCTTATTTTTTCTATCTCTCTTTTACGAGGTGAGATACATGTCTAACTTTTGAAAAAGTAGACATGAAGTAGCTTTTACTGGAACATGTAGCTTTTACTGGTACATGTCATGTCACAAATGATTATTGAGCATCATATTGATTTGTAACTGTAGATGATAGGCCTGTAGCCAAGGATGTCGGTGTAACTGGCTATTCCAAACCAAATAACATGGTTTGCCCACTCGACGTTTCGGAAAAAGAGCAAACTAAGTCAGCCATCTCAGATCACGTCGCGCGGGCAAACCATGTTATTGATTGGGAAAACCATAAAATCCTCGGTAAAGAACACCACAAGAGATCTAGAGAAATTCAGGAAGCTATGGAAATACGAAAGAGGAGGAACAAGACATGAACAGAGAGGAGGGACATATTTTCTCTCTCACGTATATGATCCGCTTTTGACGACTGGGAAAAAGACTACATCTGTCAAGAAAATCGATCGGATGGAAGTTACCCAGGAAAGTGGATCAGATGACCAGATCTGACGAAGTCCTCCGGCGTGAACTTAGGACGAAATATCATGTGAGTTTAAAAACTAATTCACTGGTTTTGTCAAGCATAAGGCCAAAAACAAATTCTTTGGTTGCCCTCCACCGACCGACCCTATTTTTCAGCCCGACCTAAACTTTTTTTCCCCTCAAAAATATGCAAAACTTAACTGAAAACTACAAAAAAAAAGTTGTATTTTTGCTTTTTTTGATATTCAACTCTCAAAATGTTTAGGATGTCCCAAATCACTACAAGAGGTATTTGATTGTTTTGATTTGGATGTCGCGGGGGAAGTTGTGAAGGCTGGAGTGGCTGATCGACCTAGCTGTCCGTGGAAGAGTATTGGAAAAAAAACAAACGACCGACCCTCTCTGAAAAAAGCTGTGGAGGGCAACCAAACAATTTTTTTTTGCCTAATGTTTCATCTTTTTAAAACTTGTCTGTGTTGGCATTCAAGTAACCGTGTAATGACTTATGTTCACATCTGTTCCTCCCACATACCTAGTATGTTGCACAAGATTTTGTTTTTCAGACTAGTGCAAAAATGCAACATAACCCAATGATAAAGCTAGCTGTTCAATGCAATTGTCATGATAGGAGTTATACATGTTTGAATGATAATTAAAAAAATCCCATGCTTTCTTTACAATTTTAGCCCAAAATTATTTACATTTTTGGAATTTTGTTGAATTTCAGGTAATCCATAACAAAAAGAATTTTCCAGGTCTCCTGTACACCTTATTTGCATTTGAAAAATCCAGGTGACCACCTGGAGGTCTCCCAGAGGTATCCTGTACACTTTTTGGCAATTCTAAGTAGTCTTCAGGAGTATCCAGGATTTTTACATGCAAATTAGGTATCCAAGAGACCTGGAGGTCTTATGGAAAGCTGCTATTTTTTGATATGGGAAAGCATTTAGAGTTTCTATGCTTCTCTTTACTTTAACATGAAAGAAAATGGTTGAATTATTAAGTTTTTAATTTTTCACTACAAAATATGAATAAAAATTGTGGAAGTCTTCTTTACTGGGTCTACCCATAATTTCTAGAATAGCCAAATGCCGAATGCAACACCACCAAAAAAAAAAGATGAAAAGGACAGAATTTTAGTGTCATAACCCGTGAATCTGGTTTTAAGGTCTTAAGATTTGTTAGCCCTTGGAAAAAATATTTGGATGTGTCATACAAACATACAGTAATTTTCTGTTATAAATTAATTATTATACATTATGAAGCTTGTCTGTGTTGGCATTTTAAGTAACTGTGTAATAACATATGTTCACATCTGTTCCTCCCACATATCTAGTATGTTACAAAAGATTGCTTAAGATTCACCAAAATATAGAGATGTAAGGGGGGGGGGCAGGGGTGAAAAACTAGTGCACCAACACATAAAAGACATATGTTAAGTTTATATGGACCCTACCCTTAACTATAGGTTAAATAATAATTTATTGGACTGTGTTAATAAAAATCCAGAGTACAGGGCCCCATTGTTTGTAAATGCAATCCCTGCATGGATTCTTGTTTAAATTGTCAAATAAATATTTATTTTGCCTAATTTAAATGTGTCAACCCACTAGGAGTCTAATGGAAATGTGTTATTTGTTGGGGTTAACTTTGTAAAAATAATATGATTCGTGTAATTTGCACCATGAGCTACAAAAATCTAAGCTTTCTTTTAAAGCAACAAGTGCATGGCAACTGTGTTCTGGCCGGATAGACTTAACTGGATTGTGTGTTCCTGAACTGAGGTTAAGCTGTGTTAACCGACAGACCTATACACAATAAAATCAAATAAAATCCAGCCAAAATCCAAATGATTCAGAATTGTTTCCCCTTCCTATCGATGGTTTTATTTCCCTGTAGAAAAAAATTAATATGTAACAAATGTTAGGTGCCAAAGGTGTGTGCCAAGATATAATTCTGGGTAAATGGGAAAAAAGTTTGGTGATTATTAAACAGCGATGTGTGGGCAGCCAAAATTTTCAACCTTGAAGACATTTGTGTGCAACTCAAGAAAACATTTGCAATTTTGTCATGTCATGTCACTTGTGGTATTTAAAACAAGGCTGTGAGAGAACTAGAAGATATTCTTTTATACCAATTTTGAAAAGTTCATCCTGACATTTAACAAACCAATGCACATGAAAAGAATGCAACTTTAATCCACTGTTTTGATAGTTGTCTAAATATGCAGGCAAATATTTATGATATTTGTCTTTCTTGTATTTTATTCATTTATGTTATACTTATTCAGTTATATTCAAAGAAATAGTGAAAGGTTGATTGCACTTTCTTAAATTAGGTGGAACCACCTACCAGTTTTAAAGTGAAGTTTTTTGGATTTTGTGCAATTTAGTTCCTGTCTAATGAGACATTTGTTTTATGCATTATTTTATAATAAAATGTAAGGTCTTGATTTGTTATTTAGGAGGGGGGAGGGTTTTGATGTTATGAATGCACCGATTCTTATTGTGCCCCAATCCCTGGCCCCACTATTAAGTTGCAGACCCCGGGTTGGGGGGAGGGATAGACCTCTGGGGGCACACTCCTTTGAATTACAAAATATAACCCAGAATAAAAATCTATATAGAATATAACATGTACATGTTTCTAAGCAAGTTGACACTTTGACAAATTCAAACTGAATAGGCTCAATTTTCACTTGCCAATTTATTAGCTTTAATAACTTGAGTTACTTGACAGTAAATTGGTTTAGATCCAGTATGAGTCAAGATATTGAAACCATCAGTGTGAGGTCAGGTATGCTGGTAGGTCCTACGTCAAAAGAGGAAGTCTAAAAGTTTTCTCCTAAGGGGTGCACCATTAGATTTCCAGGGGGGGCAGGAAGTTGGGTTCGGGGTGGGTTTTTTCGCGCCCAATTCGGGAGCGATTTTATTCCCTTGAAATAACTATTTTTCTGCCTATTCTATGTTCAAGGGGATTTTTTTTTCTTCTGCCTGTGGAGGGGGAATTTCATTTTTTCAAAAAACTTCCTGCTCCCCCCTGGAAATCTGATGGTGCACCCCTAAGGCCCTTGCATTCCTTCAGTAATGCCTGTGGTGAGGGTGTAAGCTAAAGCATGGCTGACTTCTATGGAAAATAAAGTTTAAGTTTACACATTTTGATTTGCATGTTTTTTATGAAATAGTACATTTATAGCATTCTCTCCACCACTTCGTACTATTTGACCTGTACAATAAGTGTGTGTTTGTACATTGGAACTTTGTTACCAACTTGGTGTCTGAGCACCAAGGCTTTCATAGTCCTGCAAAATTGTCTTGCCCCAGCTTGGCCGCTCAATGAGAATGCCTGGTTACCCACCCAGTTTAATGAAATGTAGGGTCCGTGAGACTGAGTGTCCTAGCTACAATTCAGTTGTGTAGTACGCATTTGTACATGTTCAATCGATATTGATCAATAAACCAATAATTACATTTTTTCCCAGTGTAGTTTTAGTTACGGCGAAACTCCTGGTATTGGGGGACACTCAATGTTATTACACTTATGCTACTTTGTACAATCTGTATATTGTCATGTAGTTTCATGTGTCCTCCAGAATTAGTAATTTATGCCATTTACTTTGGTTCTGATAAGTCTGATTGTATTTCAATTAGGCGGTTATGATATCTTTAAAAATCTGTAGAAACACTTCAATTAGAATCATTTGTTCCGGATTTTCAAATGTAGGCAATACTTGGCCTTGGTTGCCTCTCTTTTTTCTTTTTTCTTCTTTTTTTGAACAGAAAGTACAGCGAACTTACAAACTTTCCATAAGTTAAATATGATGATTTAATTTGAATGTTCTTTTACTTACTACAAAAGGTTTCTTATGACATGTGATCATGTAATGAAGTTGTACTAGGAAGTACTCAAGATTAATTCATACATGGTAGCATTCCAACCACCATGCCCAGTATGTTTGAGAAGCATGTAAGCATAGTAAATATTAGTACCAGAATGTATTAAAATTTCAATTGTGACAAACCAGTGCAGTATGAACATTTTAGTTGAAGGTTTAGTTCAGGTCACTCCTTCATTCTTTAATAGCATTATTTGAATAGGTCTATCCATACTGGTTTATGCCATGAAAGGGGACTATTGTGATAACACTGAGTGTTGGGGTGTGTGTGTGTGGGGGGGGGGGGGTTCCAGTTTGGTTAAATTTGTTTCTGCTACATCTCGGAAATCAAATGTCCTACACATGATATTTCGGTTAAGTGGGCGAGTCTTTGGCCAAAATACCTAATTACCTTGCACAATTTATACAAAAATTGATTATAATTGGAATATCTTCCATTCCATTAGACCTACCTAAGTGACATTAAGTAATTTTGAGTATCATTTTATCATTAGCAACCTCCATGATATTTAGTGATAATAATGAAATATAAACTATTGGTCACTCTGTAGCAATAATGATAAATCTTGGTCATCAAATTACGTATCTTATTTGCATAATGTATGCAAAAATTGATTTATTAAACTGACATCTGAATCAAACGACTGACTTTTACAATATTTAGTGATAATGAAATGATGAAGAACACTGTAGTAATTATGAAAAGCCCCGGTCACACTGTAGCAATAGGTCCTGGTTGGGAGCATTATGGTGACAGGGGATTCTGAAATAGTATTTTTATATTCTTAAAATAGATATACATGTAATGTTAAAAGATCAGATCAAATTCAAAGCCAAGATATCTTGATTTTTCATTGTGTCAAATTTTCAAAATCTCTTTCTTCCTCTTACAATATAAAAGATAAGCCCTGACAATCTGTTCCATTTGTTAAAACATAACTGGACATGGCATGATAAAATTCCTTAGTTATAAGCGGTTTGACATCTTGTTGACATTTCTAAGTATTTTGACATATTGGTGACGTTTCCTGATCAGTTTGTTCCTTATGTAAATACCAGATACTGTGTCACGTTGCTGTGTTTATTTATGTCAAAATAAAAGAACAGTTGTCTTTTTAGTCTAGAAAATATTTTTTGACCTTAAATGGTAACATTGTACCATGTACGGTTTATTATCTTATTCATGTGGCTCAACTGACAGTGAAATATTCTCTAACGATAAAATTATGCTTCGTTCAGAAAATATAGTTTATTGTGGCTTTTTGTATTGATAAGACATGAAATGAAGGCAATATTGACAATCGAATAAAAATCTGGATGAAAATGTATAGCATCTTTCCTTTATGTTGCATCTCAGATTGTGCACAGCAATTTCAAAGTATTCTATATAGAATCACGATAAAATATATTCTGATCTACAATGCCAGATTCATTAAAACAGATTTAAGGGGTTGAAATTAATAAGATTTTTTAAAAAGAAACTTCCAAGTGGTCAGAGTCTAGAACAAGGAAACCAACCAAAGGTCATAGCAAGAAAAAGGCAAACTTACTCAGTTTTCCGTAGGTGTTCATCATAAATGTTGACATTTTGTGTTCTAGAGTTTGCATACTCATTGTTTTGTTTTTACTTTACTCTCCTTGAAAATCTCTGTGATGTAAATAAGGATGTATTTTATATATTTTTTAAAAGTCATTCAGTCAAGGTTGTATAAATATCAATATTTGGTTGGGAACTCATATTGACAATAATTTCTATTTGATTTATGTTTGTATTTATTCTTATTTAAAGTAAAGGGTGTATTTCTTTTTTCCATGAATCAGGTAACTGAATATAAGCCAGTAAGAGACACTGACAGTTATAGATGTGTCTCCTTATAATAGGTAAATTGTGTAAAAAAATGATTCAAAAGTCTCATTAGAGCTATAATGCCGATGTTTTTGTTTTGATTTTTGGTGGGTTTTTAGGGAGGGTCCCTAGGACCCCTCTTGGGCACCAACGGATGGGAAATACCTAACCCTGTATTTGTGAAATAGATACAAAGTAAATAACAAACATTTGACGTAGGCATATTTCTCTTTCTGAGTGTGGAAATATATGAACATAATTTACTCTTGCTAAATGATGGTATCTATATTATTAAAATATTAAGTGATGACCTAATTAATTTTAGAGAGCAGGTGGATTGGATCACAAGTGGTAACTGTCTAAATGTCATGGTTTCTGGATGATTCATTGGGTGTCATTAGCACTAATTATGATCCACATATCTTTAAAACACATCATTTATTCAGTGACAACCATGTTAGAATTTGCACTAAAATACAATATTTTGCATGAAAACATTTTTTTTCTCAATTTACAAAGAATATTTGTATAGGTAATATGTTAATCCTTCAAATAAGACAGGAAATTCATTGGCTTCGATTTTTGAATAATGTTTTGACCAATATTATTTAGAATTATAACATATTTCATTTAGGCGCCATCTTGGATTTTCAACCGATTTGTGGCATTTTCAATAGTTTTATGTATTTTGATATTTCGTGAAATAAGAAATTAATTACAGCTTAAAAGTTTTCTTTTAATTATCGTATAATTTGTACCTACTAACTTATTTGGTCATTGTGGTGTTTTCAACTTCAAAACCACGAATTAAAACAAAAGTCGCTATTGTTATAAACCCGCAAACACGCATACTATACCCTTA
>JXSR01S042935.1:100613-111921 GCA_000969725.1 Ophiothrix spiculata | reverse complement strand
GAGACAATATCGCCATTTTGGAAGGTTTGACACTGCTGGAACATTCACAAATGGATTCTGTGACCTCAAATACATACAGATAGTCACCAACATGGCTAAAATTTGGTATATAATTAAGTAATTGGCAAATTTATCATTTTTAGACCTTCCTCAGATCCCCTCCCCCCTCAAGTCAGTTTTTAGGGCAGAACTTACTCATTTTTTGTCAGATTTTGACAAATTTGGTGTAAAAATGTTCAGGGTATCAAGCTGCATCAAATAAGAGTTAAAACAGAATGATTTGGAGTGTGCCATTTTCTTCCCTTGTATAGCCCGCCTCTAATTAATTGAAGGTCATTAACACCAAGACCCTAAGGGGTCTGTTTCAAGTTTAATGCATCACAGTATATATTAAAGTGTTTAAAACACATCCTGAAAAAATGAACTGTTTACCATTAATCATTCCAATCTATGACTTGTTTTAGTAAAAACGGGCAATTTTGAGTAAACCACATTTGAAAATTACAGTTTGCATTGCGGTCTATGGAGTAATTAACATTAATTAGTCAATTATGCCAAAATAAAAGTGATATTTGGCTAAAAAGTTACTTGAATTAAAAGAGATCAATAATATCAACATCATATCAAACAATTTTTGTTTGACCATTTTGACCATGTAACACATTTTTGACCCAGCTCATGAAATGCCATCATATACATAACGGTTATATCGTAACATGAATGAAATATTGACTTATTCACATGGTGGGATTTTTTCAAAAGATCAACATAATGGGCGGAGTACACATGAATATATACTTTTGTTTACATCAAATGAATACGTAAGGGCCCTGTCACACATCACCAAACGTACGAACAACGGAACTAATAACGTACACTGGTTTCGTCATTGAAATACATGTAATCGATTACCAAACCAGTGTACGTTATTAGTACGTTATTCGCACGGTACGGTGATGTGTGACATGGCCTTTATATTACAATTGGAGTCCTTTGCTGATGGTCCACAGCAAGTTGTGACAATAAATGAATTATTGAATACACTTTATATCACTGTAAAGACCTCCTGGAAATTCTAATGATTTTAGGTATTTGGATTATTGGTAGTACTGGTATATTGAATAATTTGTATATCAACAAACAGAAAGATGGAATCTTGTAATATCAACAGCCACTGAATTCAGTTATATCGTATTGAAGTTAATAATTCTAACATTTCACGATGTATCAACGGAGAAACAATACAATTAACTTTGTAAAAAGTTACCTTTGTAAATATATTTTTTCTTCAAAAATGTCAATGAAATATATCGAAATGGTAGAACAGAAAACTGTATGTCATATTAAAAATGCAGTAAACTATATTTATACAAAAAAGTACCGGATGACTTAAAAAAATAATGCTGTGCCTGAGTAATGATGCATCATAAGTTCTGTTTATATCGGGATAGAAATGCCATCAGTAGTTCCATTAATAATTTGCCTGTTATTTTAAACGATTTTGATCAAACAATAAATTGATTAATACTGTTTTAATCGTTTTCATAAAAAGATATTAACGTAATGCAAAAATGCAGCAAATCAACAACAACATTGAGACTAATGTTGATAACATAATTTGTTCAATTGTAAATTCCTCCTTTTCATGTGCACTGCTTTTGCAACATCTAAAACGTAATTGAATTATGTTGGCAAAATTAAATTGGGCAGCAATTTTGGGGTGAAAAGTACAACCCATTTCCAAAGAAATGGCATGCATTCACCATATAATATTATGTATGTTTTATGGGAGTTTTATTTATGTACATGCGGTTGCAAAATATTTTATTGATTATACATGTAGAACTTGCCCTTTCAGTGTGTATTATCATTTTGAGACTGTATTTATATAACCATCTGCTCAGCATAATCTGCATTTATCCATAAAGATGCGTCGATTTATATATGTGGGTGTCCGTAACAGCTGATAGTACGAGTGAAATCTTGTTAATAATTAAACAGTTAACAAATTGCATTGACAATCACGCATTAGACAACATTTATATATGGCATTGATGACAATTGAATATCACATCAATCATTCAATTATAAACTAGACATGCTAGAGTATAGATATAAGGTACTCATCAAATCGAGTGTTTATTTGACTTTTTACGTTGCTATTTGTTTTAATCTGCTTGCATACAGTGTCACATTTGTAAATATCAAATATATAAAATCTGTAAATATCAAATATATAGCAAAACAATAACATTGAGACTATTGTTTACATTCATCTGTTAATCCTAAATTCCTCTTTCTCACTGCGCTGTTGCAACAGATGTTCACTACGCATTAAAATATTGTAACATTAACAACATTAACAAAACAATGATTAAAATATTTACGTTGGCGGAATAAAATGATGCAGCCTATTCTTACGGGTGAAATGGAACGCACAGCTCGAAGACAGAACATATTATTTCTTCGAAAGTCTATGTAATCATTTACCATTGTTATTTTTATCAAGCTTTTGTACAATACTATAAAACTGAGTATTGTACAATAGCAGTTTTACGTAAGTACCAGGACGCGTTCAATATTCTAAAAAAATATTGTACACAGCCAGGCACCTTTCTAAGAATATTTTAGCTGCTCTAAGCTGATGAACACGATGAAAGGACGATGATTTGGTAGATAAAAAAATTGGTAAATAAGAAAAATAAGAAATATAATTTTCAAAACTAAACATAAGAATGTTTTGATTTCTTTCAGAGTATTTAAATCTATACAGATATTATGCCAAAATAATATTTCACCAAGAAATGATAATTAGAATATCAAGAATTTATGACTGTATTTATATCAACATAACCATCTGCCCAGCATAATCTGCATTTATCCATAAAGATGCGTCGATTTGATGGTACTATTGAAATCTTGTGAATAACAGTTAACAAATTGCATTGACAATCACGCATTAGACAACATTTATAAATGGCATTGATGGCAATTGAATATTATATCAATCATTCAATTATATACTAGGCATGCTAGAGTATAGATATAAGATACTCATCAAATCGAGTGTTTATTTGACTTTTTATGTTGCTATCTGCTTACATATACAGTGTCATATTTGTAGATATAAAAAACTTCGCTACGCTCAGCGTCTTTAACAAAGACTAATATTTGATGGAAAGACAAAACCGAAAGCCAACGTCTATTTGCAAATGCATCAATGGCTTCTCGAAAATATTCTTGCATTGACATCTTTCGACGTTGCCAATAATGCTAATGTTCAACCAATGTAATATTTTGCATCACATTACTAAATCTATCTTGAGCCCTAAGGGTATATTGGGTCTGTGCAGTGGAACATTAGCTACCCTTGTTAGGTGAAGCATTTTATGCAGGTCGGTTTATGAATTGCGGCGTCACTTGATGTTTATTGCGCTAAAGTTTATAAAATACAATTCAATAATGATACATCTGGACTTTCGTCATTTTGTGTTAAGAGTGCGTTCATGTTTAAACATGTCACTACTGTAGCGCTTTCAGACACAATACATTAGACACCATAATCATCACAATTATCTGTAAAATTAAATCTATTTCTAGCTTAAGTGCGTTCATGTTTAAACATGTTACTACTGTAGCACATCAAAGTATAAATCAAACCAAATATCATATCAAATTACATTTGAAATATGTCAACCTGTTATCTAGGTTCAACAATATGTAGTAGAATCGTGAATTGGGTGATTGTCAGTATTTAACAATTTAGTATATTCCAATTCCTGAAATTTATTTAAGTTTGCCAAAAAATATTTTGACGTGAAGGAACATTTTTTTTCTAAGATAAGATGTTATCTATTTTCATCGTATTAAATCATAAGCATGACCATTCCATCGTTTATTCATGAATACGATCTTGGCATCAAACATGGCCGTGAATCTTATTTTGAATCATGATTGTCTGCCTCAATGCTTGGTGGTGATCAAGTAAACGCTTTCATATTGCCTGAAACTTAAATTTAGTGATAACTTGTTCTACCATGGAAGAAACTCGCCACTTTAGTGTCGCACCTGAAGGTATTGATATCCTATGCATCACTGGTGTAATGGTATCTTATGTAATTTTTCATTTACTATGTATACAGTATGTCATGTGGATGTATCCCCTTGATGCAAGCAACATCTATAGCATATTATAAATGCAATATATATTTTTCGGTTACAATTTTGATGCAACTATACCATAAGTATTAAAGACAATAGTATAATCCTTATTTGTTTTAAGTAAAGATGTGCAACTGACATAATGTGGACTTAATATTTTGTTTTTGATAGCATTGTTTGAATTGTGACGATTTCGCAATTCTTTCCGGAATTGACTTTGTGGAAGCTAATTCATATACAAATATTTACAGGTTAAGGTTCCTCTTTAAAAAAATAAAGTTCAAATTTATTTGCTATGTTTTTATTTCTAAAGATACCTTTGTATGGATAATGTCGACAATATTATGGCTATATGCTAATTATTTAAAACAAAATAGTTCAAAATAATTTTGGACAAGTTTATTTTTCTAAATGTTGCTAGATGTGTTGCTAGTCGTTCACATTGAAAAAAGGAAAAGCACTTAAAAGTATAAATATGTATAAATGAGATATAAAATATTAACAATTTGTGTCTATATTTATATATCCCTTGAAAATAAGCAAATCAAAACCATCTGCTCAGCATAATCTGCATTTATCCATGAAGATGCGTCGATTAATATGTGGGTGTCCGCAACAGCTGATATAGCACTGATACCATTATATCCAGAGGCGTCGGAACCGTGTAGGCCATGTGGGCTTTGGCCGTACCACTTATAATTTAATTTGATGTGTTTTTATAGTCCTACCATAAATAACCACAACATTGTACTGTACACATTAGTTTTTAGTAACTATTGTATTATGGGAGTAAGTTGTTTCCTTATTTTTGATTACTAAGGGGCCACAGACCGCACCACTTTTATCAGGGCCGCACAACTTTTATTTTCCTTCCGACGCCCCTGATTATATCATGGATGAATATACGGCACCTGCGGCATTCAGATGTTGAAGTTATGATGGATGATGCTTTCAGACACAATACATTAGACACCATAATCATCACAATTATCTGTAAAATTAAATCTATTTCTAGCTTAATGACAGAACGTGAAATTCAATTAGATTAAATATGTTACCGTTATACCATTTATTTATATAAGCAACTCAAATATCATTATACATAACGGTTATATCGTATCATGAATGAAATATTGACTTATTCACGTGACGGTGGGATTTTTTTTCAAAAGATCAACATAATGGGCGGAGTACACATGAATATATACTTTTGTTTACATCAAATGAATACGTTATATTAGCATTGAAGTTCTTTGCTGATGGTCCAACAAGTAGTGCACAATAAATGATTTATTGAATACACTTTATATCACTATAAAGACCTCCTGGAAATTCTAATGATTTTAAGTATTTAGATTATTGGTCAGTACTGGTACATTGAATACTAATAATCAACAAACTGAAAGATGGCATCTTTAAATATAAACAGCCACTGAATTCAATTATATCGTATTGAAGTGAATAATTCTAACATTTCACGATGTATCAACGGAGAAACAATACAATTAACTTTGTAAAAAGTTAGCTTTGTAAAAAAAAAAAATCTTCAAAAATGTCAAAGAAATATATCGAAATGGTAGAACAGAATAGTGTATGTCATATGCAGTAAGCTACATTTACACAAAAAAGTACCAGATGGCTTAAAAATAATGCTGTGTTTAAAATATTTTATTGATACATGTAGAACTTGCCCTTTCATTGTGTATTGTCATGAAGAATTCATTGAAGTTTCATGAACACGATGAAAGGACGATGATTTGATAAAAAATATAATTTTCAAAATTAACTATAAGAATGATTTGATTTCTTTCAAAGTGTTTAAATCTATACAGATATTATGCCAAATTAATAACACCAAGAAATTATAGCATGATAAATAGAATATCACGAATTTGAGACCGTATCTATATATATCTGTATATGCATCTGCTCATCATAATCCGCATTTATCCATAAAGATGCGTCGATTTATATGTGGGTGTCCGTAACAGCTGATAGTGCTATTGAAATCTTGTGAATAATTAAACAGTTAACAAATTGCATTGACAAACAGCATTAGACAACATTTATATATGTGTGGTGCTCTGGCATAATGAGCGGAAAGTCGCGATTGAAGATTTTGAATAAATGGCTGCTAAAGTAAAAATATGATGAAAAGATCAAATTTCGTGTTTTGACATAAAACAAATAAATGCATCAGTGTTAACCTATATTTCGCGTTTTGAAGGTCAATTACGCCAGGAAGTGTAATTATTTACGGGTAATTGATCGCGTTTTGCTATTATACACTATAGTAAACAGTAAGTTTAAAATCGATTTGCGACAATTTGTTACCGCAAGATTTTGAGTGGACTGCCTTGGATTTCGATCTGTAAATTAAAATTGTAGAAAGAAAGTATGACATATTATATATCATTCGAAAGCTGAGATTATAGAGAATTAGAATATGTCATAAACTCGATTTGGAAAATCGCGACTTTCCGCTCATTTTGCCAGAGCACCACACATATGGCATTGATGGCAATTGAATATTGTGTCAGTCATTCAATTTAGACATGCTACATGTATATAGAGTATAGATATAAAGATACTCATCAAATCTAGTGTTTATTTGACTTTTTATGTTGCTATTTGTTTTAATCTGCATACATACAGTGTCATATTTGTAAATATAAAATAGATAAAATCGGTAAGTATCAAATATATAGCAAAACAATAACATTGAGACTAATTATTGTTTACATTAATATGTTTAATCGTAAATTCTTCCCGTTTTTCATTGCGCAGCTGCAACAGATGTTCACTACACATTAGAATGTAACATTACCGTAACATTACCAAAACATTATTGAAATATTGAATTACAACGTTGGTAGAGTACAATGGTGCATCTATTCTTAGGGGCGAAATGAAAAGTACAGCTTGACTTTCAAAGAAATATCATTCACCCACCATATATTCATGTTTATCCTGCATGTAAAAATCTCTTCCAACATTTGTGTTTTATGTTATCGATGCAATTGCAAAAACGTTTTAGAATCTTCATCATTATTTTAGAATTGATTCTATATGTAGAATTTGTCCATTATCTTGGTTATGTATATAAGTATTGAAATTCTAATACAATGCAATATCGACCATATAACAAAAGCACGGCAATTGTTGGGAATTGTTTCTTCACCGAAGTTCAAGGAAACGACTACAATTACAATTCAAATTCTAAAATTACAAATTACTCCAATTTTATATATTGCTATATAGCTATTATTGAATAATTGACCCATATTATACGCTTCGTATACTTCTTTCAAATTTAACATGACGTCATATCAAATGTATTGTCACTACGTCCTTAAACCATGTAAACATTGAAAGAAAAAAACAGTAAGGCTATCCGGGTTTCGTTCTTGAATGATATAAAATACTATGCTTTCCAAACTAACAAACCTAAATACAATCCGTACCATACAAACTGTATCCAAGGATCCTAGGTCATAAGTTTAACATATGATTAATATCTTTATCAGATTATATTGGTAAAATTATGAAATAAATTGACCTCTAGTGCTTGATTACTTTTTATATTATATTAATTTTATTAGTATATGGTACAATGTCATATCGACCCATTTTGTTTATTTTACAGGATGGTAGAAATTTCATTTTCAAAATGAAGCATGTCATACACTTCGATTTCTAGCTCTCTCTCAGAAAAGTGTTCCAAAATACATATTTTTACATTATATATTCAAAACTAGTATAACTGTATCCTCGTAAAGGCCTCTTTGCTAAGACTAAATTGTATCTTGCACCGTCGTGTTTTACATACATTAAAGACTGTAATTGCATAGAGCCTCCACGATGTTTGGTTTGATAAATTTAATAATAATATCAAATATTGTATTATTTAATGGAAATGAAATTAAAAATCAAATCACGTTCCGGACAGCACAAGTAATTTAATCGAGTTACATATTTGATGGAAAGACAAAACCGAAAGCCAACGTCTATTTGCAAATGCATCAATGGCATCTCGAAAATATTCTTGCATTGACATCTTTCGACGTTGCCAATAATGCTAATGTTCAACCAATGTAATATTTTGCATCACATTACTAAATCTATCTTGAGCCCTAAGGATGTATTGGGTCTGTGCAGTGGAATATTAGCTACCCTTGTTAGATGAAGTATGTTTTATGCAGATTGGTTTATGAATTGCGGTGTCACTTGATTTTTATTACGCTAAAGCAAAAATCATCAGCATAGTGCTAAATCACTATTAATAGATGTTAGAATGTTTCCTGTTCAAATGCTTATTCATTAATTTATCTATCGATATTCATGTAATTATATCAATGGTACTGAATTAGATTTTATAAAATACAATTCAATAATGATACATCTGGACTTTCGTCATTTTGTGTTAAGAGTGCGTTCATGTTTAAACATGTCACTACTGTAGCGCTTCAAAGAATAAATCATACCGAATATCATATCAAATTACACTTGAAATATGTCACTGTTATCTAGGTTCAATAATATGTATCATGAATTGGATGATTGCCAACATCTAAACAGATATTCCAATCTCTGTTATAACATGGAGGAGCATTTTTTTCCAAGATAAGAGGTTATCTATATTTTAATCGTAATCATGAAATAAGCATGCTCATCCCATCGTTCATGCATGAATACGATCGTGACATCAAACATGGCCGTGAATCTTATTTGGAATCAATGATTGTCTGTCTCAATGTTTGAATGGTGATCAAGTATATTCGCTTTCATATTACATGAAACTTATTTTTAGTGGTAACACACCGGTTAAGTGTCACACCTGTAGGTACCCGACACCCTAAAATTAAGTACACCTACACTCTTAGAAGGCCGGGATCAAATTTTTGATCCTTTTTTGGGATCATTTTATTTTGATCCTTTAAGGATCACTTTTGATCCTTTAAGGATCACTTTTGATCCTTTTACGGATCAATATATACAAAAGGATCAAATTCACCAGGATCATTTTTGATCCTTTTTTAGGATCATTTTATTTTGATCCTTTTTGATTACAATATCAAAGTTTTGATCCGTATTTCTGGATTACTTTGATACGGAGAGGATGAGCTCACATTTTGATACCGCGTTTGGATGCAACATCATGTTTTGTTTCATATTTGAGTACCGTGACCCCATAACCGCTACATAGCGGGGAATGTATGGTGTAACATGAATAAATACATTGATTTCATCAGACAGTGCCGTGGTCGAGTGGTTAGATCATTGGTCTCGTAATTACCAGCAGGTATAAGTGGCGTGGGTTCAAACCCTGCTAGGGTCACTTCAGTGTGATGTTTTTATGCAGATCTTTTTATAAGAAATATTTGATCCTTTTTTCGGATCAAAAATTGTGATCCTTTTTATGGGATCATTTTGATCCTTAAAGGATAAGCTCATATTTGATACCTAAAAAGGATCAAAATTGATCCTTTTTGTCTCATATTTGATACTTTCTTTATAAGAGTGTATACTCATCTTACTCATCTCGGAAAAAATGTTCCCCATGTTCTATATGTTGGGATGAGGGTTTCTTTGATGGGGTGGAATCCTTAGAGTGGAATAAATATATGAACATATTTGATTTTGCACATGCTTAGTCGTATATGCTATATGGCTTTGTAATCGTTGTATATGTTTGTCAGTAGGAAAAGAAGATATCAGGACCTTCCCATCATGCATTGCTTCCAATGGGATTTTTTGTATACGGGTTGTAATGAGAGGGTTTGGTGATGAAACATAGCACAATTAAAAGACCTCATCGCAATTTTGCATCTCAGATATGTTTCATCACTAAACCCTCTCATCACAACCCGTACAAAAAATCCCATTGGAAGCAAGGCATGATGGGAAGGTCCTGATATCTTTTTTGCCAGTAGAGTTTACCTCATATCCTGATATTTCATAAATAAGATCAACTTGAGATGAAAACATGCACTCTTTATAATTTCATCAGTAATTAGAATTCAACTAATGGTAACGACACACGAAATTAATTATTACAGTTACGGAATCGATGCATTCAGAAAAAAAAATCCATGAGACAAAGATATACTCTATAATGTTAAAATAATCCAATAGTATTGAATTAAAATAGTAACGTCTCAACGATATTGCCAGCAATTACTCATTTACGGAATCGATACTACTAATATACATCCACTTAGTTAATAGCTGTATTTAAGTGAACGCTAATTATACATTCATTAAACCACTTGGTGGTTAATTAGAACAAAAGCGAATGTTATTTTTGAAATTATCTTATAGCTATCATTAAGAATTTAGAAAGTCAATAAGAGTAATTTTATCGTAAAAGGAGTTTATCAGGGAATGAGAATCAGATTTTCAGAGGTCTAACTATCATGACTTTGCGGTATTCTGGTTCACAAAATTACCTGGTGTTACTAATATTATTAGTTCATTTGAATTGTAACTATCCTTTACTAGTCTCATTAATAACTTTATATATAGCGTAGACATAAGAATCAAACATGTTTCATCATATTAGATTGTTACACAACCTTTATGCACCAGTGATTAATTAAGATATTAAGAATATGTTCATTTTTTGCCGCAAAATGATGCTTGTAATCTTTGGTAATAGGCAGGGTTTGAAAAAAAAAATGCAAATTTTAGTGTAAATTTGTAAGTGGTTGAAACACCCATCATAACGGTCTTCTTGTTTAAATCAGTGCAAGAAATACCCAATTCCCACAATGTAACTACCAACAGTAGCTGTGATACCGTTAAATAACATTAGATGCGGGTTAATGGATGGTTAAAACCAATATATACCAGGGTCATAAGTTTAACATTGAATTAATAATATCGTTATTAAATCAGTGAAAATAATGAAATAAAACGACCTCCTAATGCTTGATTACATATACCTTTACCAAAGTATAATGCCAAATCGTCCCATGCCGTTTCAGGATGGTTGATCAAACGAAATATAAATGCCACACTTGAATTTTTTGGAAAATAAAGTGTTTCACTTCATTTTGAAATCATATGCAAAGGTTCTAGTTAAAATATTAAGACCCACGAACGTATGTACACTCTTAGAAGGCCGGGATCAAATTTTTGATCCTTT
>JXSR01S042935.1:68298-78450 GCA_000969725.1 Ophiothrix spiculata | reverse complement strand
TTAGATTTTTGAATAGATCAGCTCTATAGATTAAGGTACAACTGCTGTATTTGACCTTGAACATGATCTACAAATTCAAAATGAAAATTGCCTAAATCAAGTCTGCAACTTATTTAGAATAGAATTTGCCCATCTCAAAATATATTCCTGCCTATCTCATTTTAATACCATTGCCTAAGTCTATTTTGATGGTAATATGTAATACTTCTACAGACATGTAAACACAGCCATTAAATTTGTTTCATCAAGTTATTATTCAGGACATGTTCTGATGAAAAAGCAACAAACTAAAAACTATAAACTGTTTTTTCTTACTTTCTCAAAACTAGAAAAATCAGACAGGCAAAAAGTTTTATTAGCGTAACGATATCAATTTACATTTGTTACATGCCGCTGTTATCATCTAAGTTCAATGTACAGAATCAGGGAACTAGAAGTAGAACTTTACAGGTATATATGAACAGTTTAATTTGGAACTCTAAAATCTGTGGTCAACGTTTGTCATGCATGGAGTAAAAGATAAACGCATTCAAAAACCTGTAAGGTATATACTTTTCTGTAGATGGACCTTCTGAGAGGTTTTTTTTTTAATGCTTAAGTTCAATTTTAAATAAAACTTCGCAGGTGTTTGGAAGAATACATGAATATTGTGAATCTGCAAAAAATCAATTTCGCTTAAATACGATTTTTGCATGTATGTATTTTCACCTCTAGCAAAAAATGAAGTTTGCTGACTTTCATGACTTTATGGCTCTTAGGGGCTGGACGGTCACAAATTATATTGCCATGAATTGTAACGACATACGATATTGCATTTTAAAATGCATCTTGTTAGTCGGAATAAAGTGGTTGTAATGCATATCTGCAGTGGTTAACACACCAACCATTATTGTATATCTGTGTTAATTAGTGCAAGGTATACCTGGTTGCCTCAACATTCCCACCTATAAATGACGCATGTTTTCAAGTATTTTGTTGCAAGCCAGTAGCTGCAATACCATCAGATACGGGTTAATGGATGATACCGGATCAGTCCTGGTTCTACCTTTAATCATGTTCTATCGCATCATATTACTTCAACCGGTGTAAAGTGAGATGCAACATTAGGAGACTCATAATGCATCTGATTTACAATTTGAGAGGGGCGTGTTAAATCACAAACACGTTTTTAAAATGTACTTAATTAATAATTAAGGGCAAGTCTGTCACATCGAGTCGTAGTGTTTTATCAACCTACTTAGAGTACACATTCATCCGGGACATTCATATCATATAAGTTGACCTTGAATCAACGCATACATTTCCGTTAGTAAAAAAATTTATTCAGTTTTTATCGTGATTTATTTTCTTCAAGTCAGGTATACATATTCACAAATTATCTGTGAATGCTGCTTAAATCCTCAAAAGATAAAATTGCCCCTTTCATTTTTGATATAGAATTAATGATTATTATTTCAAAATCCGTTTAATGTGATTGTGACTTCAGCTTTATATCTAGGTCAATATTAGTCTGGGCTTGCTTATAGCTTTCCTGACATATTTCCCATTAAATAAATTAGAAAGATAGGAAATGGCCTTTTCTCTTTTATTTTAAGTCTCACTAATTACAGAGATATTACCTTGATCAACTTTTATTATTTCCTGATCGACATTTTATATATGCTACATACAGACCTGGCTACATAACCCATAAGAGATTTGTGTTTATTAAAAAAGAGATTTTTGGTGCAAGCAAGCCAATATTCGGTAGTCTCTACATATCTCTCCATATTATATCATGACGCATGTTCAAGTTTTAAGTATTTTGTTCCTGATTGCGATACCGTAGATCGGCATTGGAATTTGGATGTGGGATATAAAATGGAATTTGTTAAAACCCTATACTGATATACCAGAAAAAGCCTGGTTCTACCTTAATCATGTCATGTCATATTAATTCTACTGATGTAAAGTGAGATGCACATAATGCATCTGATTTATAAGTTAAGGAGACGTGTTAATAATCAAGCCAACACATTTTAGGGTACGTCTACCATTATTGCGTCACGGTGTTGTCAGCCAGTGCGCACTCATATCATATTTTTGAGTTGGTCTCGTATCGACACATTATGTCGTACTCGAAATTAATGTTTCGTGTTGGCTTTATTTTCAACACCGAGAATTTTCCTTATTTTGTTTCGGGTCTGATATATATGACATCAAACATTTCATTTTTTTTTTAAATAGACACACGATAAAACAGAACGGTCTCTATATACACTCGAGCGACAGTGCTATAGAAATACACATGAAATTTTCCACGGTACTCTCATTTGAAGATATAAATACTTGGCAACAATAATGGTTGCAATAGAAAAATCAACAGACATTGAAATATGTGTTACCGTAAATCTGTTCATTCAGTTTGCTTCTGTTTTTAATATACACATGTCTATTTGTGTTAATTAGTGCAAGCAATACGCAATTGTCTCAACATTCCCACCATGTAACGAGCTATTTAGTTACAATCCTGTAGCCGTGATATCGTTAAATGCCATTAGATGCGGGTTATGGATGATTAAGACCGTATATGTGACCCGTCATATCGAAAGGTACCTTAATACCGGCATAGTAAATTACGAGATACAGGCCATTGAAGCTGTGCATAGTCAAAAATCACGTCCAAGGTCGAATTTCTAATTTCATTAGAAACGTTACCTTTGAAGTGTATTCTATCATATTAATCAGCTTCCAACATCCGAAACATAAGACAAATGTTTTAAAAACCGAAATAAAAATCCATTCTCCATTCAAATTTTACCAGTACAGAAACTTAAAACTCGATTTTCTCAGAACTATAGTTTTCTGAATCAGCCGGACGCCTTTTACCAATTTGGATGTAACTCTGCAATCGTACATCCAATAACCAAAAGCAACGTGTCATTTTAAAGCTTTCAGATGAAAATCTTTCAGATGAGACCAAAAAATCAATTTTCATTTTGGGACCCTTAAGGTACCTTTCGATGTGATGGGTCATATATACCAGAACAAGCCTGGTTCTACCTTTAATCATGCCCTATCGCATCACATTACATCATCTGATCATTACCGATGTAAAATGAGATGCAACATTAGGAGACAATGCATCTGATTTACAATCAGGGAACGCGTTTTTAGCAACACATTAGCTCACATTTATGGCACGTACGACTGCTGTGTTATGTTATGGTGTTTTACCATTCTATGAATTACGTTAAACATAAATAGAATTGACCTTGAATCGACAAATTTATATACAGTCCGAAATGCATATAAGTTTCACTTAACACTTGTATTTCTATTTCTCCAATTTTCTATGATTCCTGTTGAAGCTGATAGATTAAATAAAAACCCAACTTTTTAATGTGATCTGATAAGATAGATATGGGTATGTTATCTTACAGTTGTTTCTGGTGTATGCCAAGAATAATCATGGACCAATAAATAGATATGTTGTTATTCGTTGACACCAGCATTATAACTACCGGTATAGGTCAATTTTAGTCTGACAGGCTCCTGATACTTTGCCAACATTAAACCCCAACCGTAAGCAGTACACCTTAAGGAAATGATTGTTTCCCATGTTGTTTCCCTTTTATTTAGGGGAAATTCTCAATACACCATAAAGGACCAAACGAGATAGCGAGACCATATGATAAGTCTGCGAAAAGAAGTCTATATCAGGATTTCACCACAACCCATTCAAAATCTATCTTATCTGTATTGCCAAAAAAAAAATGCCAAACACATTTTGACATGTTTGAAATGTTCTCAGAAAAGTCATAATATAGATTGCTGCGCGGATTTTCTAGGAAATAAAGTTTACCAAATAGTTTTCAATGGATTCGATTAGACCAAAGATCTTTGATTAGACTGTATCTCAGGAAACCGAGTAATGCCACATGAAAGACTGATACTTTAATCCCAGGGTAATATGCCATGATCATAATATCAAGCTTGATAGTATAGCCTACTATAATCATAATTGGGCATGAATTTAAGTTATCATAAATTCATTTTAAATAGACTGTACAGTTATCAGAATGTTGATGCAAGTACCGATTACATAATTAACCAACTAGCGTATAAGTGGTGTGCTGTTTAAGAAAATTAGAAAACGAATGACATAGTTCACATAGGCAGTCAATATATCTATAACAAGATCGTTCTCTGACTTGTCTTTGGTCTTCTTCCGTGGCATCATATTTCCTTTACATTTCATGTCTGATGTTACTTGAGATGAGCATCCAAGATATGCCCACTCTTATCAACTACAAAAGGAATGTTTTAACCAATTATATACTTTTGTCAATTGATATTTTTTTCATAGGAATAATAATATTTTACTTCATCAAAAATGAAATCATAACAAAATTATAATTGAGATAACCACATTGAATGGAACAGATATATACTCCGAAGGATTGAGAGATTATGTTCTTTTTATCATAGTACATATTCCAATACTGTGGGGCAGTATAGGGGCAAAAATTGGAGCTTTAAACATAAGACCGAGCAACCTAGGAACATGCTGAAAACCGAGATCTATTAGAGAATGGTGAGCCAAAAGCAGATATCAGCACCATCCCATCATGCATTGCTTCCAATGGGATATTTTGTACAGGTTGTCATGAAAGGTTTTAGTGATTAAATATGTCTGAAATGCAAAACTGGGATGAGGTCTACTAATTGTGCTATGTTTCATCACTGAAGATGTTCATGACAACCCGTACAAAATATCCCATTGGAAACAAGGCATGACGGGAAGGTCCTGATATCTTCTTTTGGTGAGCCATCTACAAAATCACAATTTAGGATGTTAACTTTATAAATTGCCAGAAAAAACCCTGATGGCGACATATTCTTGTCTTGCTTGTTTTCCATGTTTTACTGTTTCTTGTAATATTATTAGGTCTACCGATCGGCCAGAATGCAAAACAGTTTATTTTCATTTATGATACTATTAAAATTAATTATATTTTCAATCCTTTTAGTATTAAACATGATTTTATTTTATTGAAAAATATTGTAGTATCTGTCTGTTTTGGTTCATCTAAGATCGTTTAGACTAATGAAACTCGATTCCGAGTTTCCCGTCACATTTTTTTCAGCCCATAATGAGGCAACTTTTTCATTATTTATTATTCATTATTTCAAAATGTCATTACTTCAACCTTTTTGTCAGCAAATTTCAATGTTGTTCATTCAACCTTTTCGTTTCAAAATTATTTTTTACCTGCTTTTTATTCACTGCTTATACCTAACCTTATATATAGGCCCTACTGGGACCAAACCTTTACTAAGTATATAAAAGACAAAAAATTATAGTGCCAAGACTACGAACTTGCGAAAAAGAAAGAAAAAAAAAAGAAAAGAGAGAAAAAAGCCTTGAGACCCCACCAAGACCCAAAGATGCCGTAACAAAAATAATGAAGCAGTCTTACGATCAAGAACCAAAACTTAGGCCAAAAAGAAAAAAAAAAAAAACGTAACCTGCTAAGATACAAAGCTATGAATTTCACTGGCAATACTATGAACATTATTAGTATTTTATTTATTGCCTACACATGTTAGCACTGCATTAGTGCTGCAATTTTCGTTTTAGAATGATTTAATGTGTCACGCATTTGTTTAGACAGATTTGGACATCGTTTTTTCAAAATAATGAATTATTTTTCAGATTTTGGTCGGCAAATTTCATAACGCGGGAGGGGGACGGGAAACTCAGCATTGAGTTTCATTAGCCTTATCTAGTTTCAACCTACTTCAACGCAAGACACAAATTGACGTCATTCAAGTATGCAGCTTAAATATATTAAAGTACAACACCTTTTTCGTCACTCATGTTATCTTAGTTTGAAATACTCTCCTAGGTTCCTTATCCCTATCCACTATCACTTTAGAAATGCTAATATTTTCGCTCATATATCCCAGAAGATTCACGAAACGCTCAATTTCAGGTGCTGAATAAATACTATTATAAGTTTATATCAATTATCTTCTTTTCATTCGCAACACATAAACAACTTGCGTTGGCAATAATGAGAAACTAAAATTATACTTGCTTGTTTTAAAGACATTGAAATATGATAGAACTATGATATGTCAGAGAGGGAATCAAATGCATCGAAGAGATGGAAGCAGTTATAAATTATATTAATCTTGTTAATACAATAATTCTATACTCATTTTTATCGTTCTTAGAATAGTCACAATAAATTATCTTAGCTTATAATGGTAATGCCAGTATAAGTTTACCAAAATAGTTCTAGTCTGTCAAACATGTCCAAGGGCTTTGGTTTGGACTAAGAAGGTAAGAATGTCTCAGGAAACGGAGTAACTTCACGTGAAAGATTGCTACTTAGCCGAGAGTATTACGCTATATAATTTCAAGAGCTATTCCATTACTAGGACAAACACAAAAAGTTATTTTTTTTTTTGCAAATAATTTTAGATTTACATATCCCAACAAAACATATTTGATGTCAAATGAAACAAAACCAAGGCTCCTTTTATTTGAGTGGTTGTACAAGAACATATTTGATGTTAATTTTAAGCTAATTTTGGGGAAAATGTCTTAATTATTATTCATAGAAAAAAGTACAAAACTTCGACCATCATTCTCTCACTAAATAAGTGTAATTATTGCATTTTTAACTTCTTAATTAAATACCTTTTGAGTTATAAGTGTAACGGTGATATTTTATTTGTGGGCGAATTGTAACGTTACTAACCATAACGGTAATATTAAACCATATTTTTATGTTTGAAAATACACAGACTACATGCTACATGTATATATATATAATTATATAATTGTAATAAAATGAAAATTAAGGGCAGCCATTTATGAATTTATTTATAGACCGTATCTTGATAATCAGATATAATTATACAATATTAATCATAGTTTATTGGTGCAAGTAATAATTCATCTTGAAGTTAACTACCATGTAATGACATATTAAATGGCGTGTTGTTTCAATATAATTTATAAACCTGGTTAATGGATGGATAATTGCTATCATCTATACTCTGTTTCTTGCATGGTCTTCTTCCGTCGCATCATATTACTTTATACCTGGTATGTCTGGTGTAACTTGAGAGGCAGATATAAAGCATCAAAGATATGTCCACTCTTGTTAGACTACAAGGAATGTTTAACCACTTAATGACTTATAAACTGTCTTCAATCAAGAATGTATTTTTTATACCATGTATACTGGGCCCTGTTTTTATAGTAATAATTTGATTGCCAAATGAGTATTACAGCCGCAGAAGGTGGTGAGTCTATGGGGTTTTTTTTAAATCACCTTGTTTAGGCTTTCGCCAAGGAAATCCAACTTGGTACTTGGTACCAAGTAAGCTGAAAGGAAGCTGATCTTTAACAGGGCTCCAAGATGTTTTGTAAATTAAGTTAGTTTTGAATGCAGGAGGACCAGAGTACCCGGAGAAAAACCTTCGGAAGCGAGTATGGACTGAAAACCAAATGCACATAAAGCGCTGGGCGCGGGACTCGAACCCGGGACCTCATTGGAGCAAGGCGAGGGAACTACCGCTGCGCCAACCCGCTACCCTAAATCAGAATCATTGTCACAGTACTTATACCAGTACCTGTACGCAACACAAACGTGAAACAAAAACGCAAAGTTTAACAAACGTACATTTTGCGTTTTTGTAACACTTTTGCGAATTTGTGATTGATTTAAAAATACACATATGGAATTTTTATTCCATTTTGCGGTTGATGTAAAGACATAAAACGTAACAAAAACGCAAAATGTGCGAGATGTTCCGCGGTCAAATGGACATTTTGGTGTGGAATTTTTGAGTGAGTTTAAATTGCCCATAGTTATGGGTAATGTAAGACTCAAACTAATTTTAGAAGATAGTGTTTGATATTTGAAAACAAGCCCGTAGCCAGGGGGTGCGGTGGGGGTGTCGCACCCCCAAAATTTGACAATGTACATAAAAGGTCCACAAAAATTCCCTAAATGTCCACCAAAAGAACACCCAAAGCACCAAAACACGTAAATGTAGGTCGTTTTTTAATTAAAATTTTACACAAAATACTTGGAAAACTGCTAAACCCCACTTTTTTGCTTGTTACTTTGTCAAAACAACTAAAGTTAGTTTAGGGTCAACCAAAACGAAAAATTTTCCTCCAAAAGGTCCACTTAAAAATCCACATCCCCTTGAAAAAATCCTGGCTACGGGCCTGTTTGAAAATATGCCAATATTCAATATAGACCTACAGGGTACTATTGATAGATAGATTTGAATAAGGGGAGGAACATAAACTCATCTTGTCTAGACCATGAAACATGCAGGCCAGGCCAAAGCTATTAAAGCTAGGACACATGCATGGATTGCATTACATTTTTTCACTTACGTGAAAGTAGAGCATTTTTAGATGAAACCTGAAAGATGCACCTAACAGAAAAAGTGATTGGACACAAATCCAGTATTATTAGTAAGATCAGCATGGTCAGGCAACCTTGAGAAGTCGAGAACTATGATTAGAGTTTAGTAGCTTTAATATCTTTACTCGGCTGATATCTCGCTACCATGAAAATTGATGATGGTAAGATCCTGGAATTTTGCCTATATGCATCAATCTCGCTTTAACGGAAAACATACTCCTTGTACATGGTGTAAGCGTCAGTATGACAAGGGGCCTTTCTTTGCATGTTTTGATTGCCTAGTGTAGATCATGACCTAGGTGAGAGGTATTCAGATAGCCGTCATGGTAATTGTTTAGACTACTGAGCGACGTTAGAAAGATATTTTGATTCCCTTCCCTGTAACAATAATCGTTCTCTGTCACAATAATCGGTTCTCAAATTATTTCGATACGTGAAATGGCGTCATACGATGACGACATATTCTTTTCATATTTGTTGTCCTTATTTTGCCATTTTCCGTAATATTTTTATCGATTGATATGCCAAGACATTTATTTTGATTTGCTGTGATACTTGTAAAACTAATTGAATTTCAACCCTTTCGAGACTACATTTACTTTTGAAATGTGTTGTACGTAGTATATCTTGTCTGCTTTGAATCGTCTAAGATCGTTAGTTTCAACCTACTTCAAGGCAAGAAATAATTGACGTCATATAATGAAACTTAAAGCAGAGCACGTTCGTCATTTAAGCTATGTCATCTTAGTTTGAAGTCTCAAACGTATGAAATGACATTACTATCCTGAGCTTACATGTATGATAAAAATGTTTTAAAATGTGATAATTCTCAATGTTTGCTCATCCCAGAAAACTTTCAATGTCTAAAATTTTAACGCTAATAATATCGAGAGATAAATTTCATTTTCCACAATAGATATCATACTTTCAATGAGATAAGGAAAATAGTGTCGACTTTAGCTTGTACTTCAAAAATAATTGATATAATGATAGGCCTAATACTAAATGAATGCTCATTAGATCAGATTGACTATACGGTTGACTTATCATAATTTATCACATGTGGAAGGTGTGGCATGGTATGAAAACACACAGATGAAAAATCCTCTTGTCAAAAGCTATAGTTCCGACCGACATCTGGCTTCGTTCATTCAACTGAACTTCAAAGCCCAAAACTACCCTATCGATTGATATAAACAGAGATATATCCTTTTATCGTGATACCATTAATCCAAGTTGGCTGTGTAAAAGACATCGCATGCTATCATGTAGTACGGTAGTGTAGAAACTATTTCTGTCTTACTAAGAGAAAAAATGTCTTTAGACAAGCTGTTATGTGTACCTAAATCCAAAATGAGCCTGATCACACAACTTTGAAAAAATTGATGCCTTTTACACTATTATCATACCACTAAGAGAATTTATGACCATATTTGGAAAAGCCGCTGCCGTGATATATAGGCCTAGACCTTTTCAAAATCCATTCGGAAATCTCCGGAACATTGATCACATGGCCATTTTTTCAACCAATCACGTATAAGCTCATTAGTATGCACGATTTTGTCAACAAAAAAGTCCGAAAAATCACTCGCATTTCAGTGCAATAATAGTGAAAAATAAATAGAACCAGACCCATACAATATTAGGTACACTCATTCTGAACAACTTTTGGCCGATGGTACCATAAGCTCACCGACATAAAGAGTGAAAT
>JXSR01S042935.1:0-12111 GCA_000969725.1 Ophiothrix spiculata | reverse complement strand
GATGGAATCTTCTAACAAACTAAATCAGATGATCTGGCATACTTAATCTCTTGCATATTGAGCACAGCACCATATTGTAATGGTGCACCATTTCTTTTTTATCTTTAAGAAATAATAGGAGGCAGGTAATAACAATGCACATACATGTACTTCAAAGTATGTTCAAAGTGTGCATCTTAGTATCATGTACCAATGTAGAAATTCTCGATTTCATCTCCTACTGAGGCGAGAGAAATTCTATCAGTTTGGTATCTTGATGCATAGCAACGCGTGTGAGCCGTCAACATTAGATGCATCAGGTATCATTATGACGAGATGGGCCCTGACAGGAGTTACACGAGGCTATTCAGTGAATAGTTTGCAATTGGGAAAATGGTCTTTGGGCACGGAAGGTCCTAAAGGCAAGTTTAATTGGACACATACATTCAATAGAGTTGAAAATAATTTATAACAAATTCGCAGATACCAGGTCCACATAGATTGCTCAAGTAGAGTGTTTTAAGAATATCCCTCAATCATGGTAAAGGTTGGGGTTTGAGGTACGTGCTCACTCAAATTATTTAAATGGGAGATGAAACAGTTTACCTGTTGTAAAGGAAGAGATTTAAGCTGGTTTCAGAGTTGCCTGTCGTACGACCAGCGTGACTTCAAAAATTTAAAGTGCGCAAACTCGACCTTGTCGCATCTCGAAAATGTTGCTTGCCGTATACATGTACGACAAGCCGATATATCCCGGGCCGATATATCGATTACCCTGTGGTGATCGTCGCAAGGACACGATGTTTTGAGTTGGAATAAATTCAACTTTTCGTGCAACAGATCACTGCGGCAATATGCAAATGTGTGATTAGAGCGGGGTTTAGAGATCAAGCTCTTTAGCTTTGTCAGGATTCTTGGTTACCTATGCACAGAGGCAAATAAATCATTTGAAATGATAGCTTGATCTGAAAATAATTAACAACAATGGCAAGACATTTTGCTAAAGGAGTTACTTAATCATTTGCATTGTTAGTTACTTTTAAAGGTTTTTATACAGATCAAATGTTTTTTTTACTCTTGAGATTTCAAGTTAGACCAAAATGAAATTTAGATTGCGTTTTTGAAGACAGAAGTGCTGCACTGAGCATAGAGCCAGTTGCAACGAAGATATTCAACACTCCTCCACAGTGGTCTTGTGTTTTGTTTTGCAAAATATATAATTTTATTAAATACGGTCCTTGACGTATGTTCGTTCCCATAGAGTTTTTATGAAACCAACGAGTGATAATACCCACAAAATAGCCATCTTTAATGATATCGAACTTGTTGGTTTTAACAAAATATTAAAATTATTGTCTCCAAATAAAAAATATTACCTTTATCAATATGATGAAATGATTTGACCCAAACAAAGTCCATGACCTCACAGAAATTATTTCTCTAAGTGATGTACACAGATTTAGTATTTCTTGACATTATTGAAAACGAACTTAAACATGTTAAATTTCGTGTATAAAATGTATTTCATCCTAATCTTTTTACTGTTTCGTATCTGTTCATTTGTTTTTAATCAATTAAAATAAGATATTCTTTCAGTATCTTAGCGACTGAAATCAGAACTGTTGATCAGTATAATTATGACAACATATGAATATTAAAATCTTACGATTACAAGAGGTCATTACACTTTTCAGAAGACAAAATTAGTCACCTGCACAGCCCATCTTCTGCTTAGAGATCATGACGATGGTCATTTGGATACCCCGTGTCTTTCTCCAGCCACTGAAATTGGATCTTAGCAAGAGTTAGGTCGTCACCTCAACATGCTCAAAGAGGATTTGTATGAAAAAGTATAATGCTATAATGAATGTCAGAAGTGTGTATTGCCGTGTGTAGGTCAAAGTTTGCAAGTTTTTCTTTTGTAATTTTACAAAATTGAAATAGACACCATCAACTGGTCAATTTAATCCTAACTAAGTTAATAAAACTAGGTGACGCGCTACATGGCATTTAAAAACAGAAGAACATTTTTGTGGTTTGTGCATGGTAGAGATGTTGCATTGTGCGCATGATGTGTTTATTAAAAGATATACATCGAGTAATTGCGAGCAACAAACGCGAAAGATATAATATTAAACATATATGTATCTCTTTACTCAATAATCGAATTAAAATGATTAGCAACGATAAACAACCATTCATGCCCCACAAGTTGGACATCTACATTCCTATATTTGAATATCAATAACGCCTTTCAGGATCATCAATTTAATCATATCAATATAGACTATCATACAAACCTTTATGAAGACCTGAATATGCAAATTAACGGATGCAAGAATATTTTTAAATTTAAAAATGAGATAATTTGTAAGCGTTAAATGTTATTTCTAACAGTTAAGAGAGAAAACCTACCGGTTGTACATCTTGGAGCATGGCAACACGTGCGAACCATCAATAATGATATATCAATTGTCATTTATTATAAGAATATCAAAAGTCAATCTGTTCGATGTACATGGTTGGCATGCAAAAGAGCAAGACACATATTCAAACTCAAATTGGCACTTTATTTTCTACCAAAAAGCTCCAAAACTCACAGACAGAATGGAGGAGGTGCAACGAAAAAGCAAATGTCTGATAAATACTGCACTCCTTTGGCAATTCAAAACATCAGAACAACTTGAAGACAAATTTTATGCAAGAAAGAAGCCTATTATTATCATGATTATGTTTCATAAGTTATGATCAATATGGGGTAAATCCACAGAGTTGAGTTCCGTTCCCCGTCCGATTCTGTGGATTTACCCCATCAACGGCAGAAGTATGTCAATTATAAGAATGGTCTTTAGGGATAAATTTTCATAAACATGTCATAGTCTTTGCCTATGTTCTGCCTCATTATACAATGTTATAAGTAATACCCAATACCTGATATTGATATATCTAATATTGACAGTTAACATGCGTTGCTATGCGCCAGGATGCTAAACTAAATTTATCTACACTCTGTGGGATGTGAAAATGAGAATTTCTAAATTTGGACATGGGACTAATTAGGCACATTATAAAGTCTTCTTTTTCAATGCTTCCGTTTAAACAAGCAAGGTTAGTGTCCTCAGTGACATTTTGATGTAATCTAGAGACAGGGTACGCATCAAATCAAGAATCTACTCTTATGTTGTTATCTCACACTATAAAATTAATTTTCATGAAGTATACTGATAGTCGTTGTAACCATGTTTTAAATTATTCCAGCAAGCAAGAAAGAACGTTTAGTGAACTTAGTACATGTATTATGTGGATGGAATCTTTTAACAAACTAAATTAGATGCTCTGGCATATTTAATCTATATTATAATGGCCAAATGTTTCTGTTTTCTTTTTTAAGAAATGTCAGAAAAATATATCGGGACCATCCCACCTTGCCTTGCTTCCAATTTTTTTTTTTACAGGTTGTCATGAAATATATTAGTGATAAAACATGTCTGAAATGCAAAATAATGATGAGGACAATGAGGTCTGCTAATTGTGCTATACTATTACCATTCATTACAACCTGTCAGTACACAAACCCCAATGGAAGCAAAGTATGATGGGAGGGTCCAGATAGCTTCCTTTGGTTATAATAATGCACATGTACTTCAGAGTGTACAATATTAGAGTAGAAATGCTCGATTTCATCTCCCACTGAGGCGAGAAATTCTATAAGTTTGGTATCTTGATGCATAGCAACGCGTGTGAGCCGTCAACATTAGATGCATCAGGTATCATTATGAATAGATGGGCCATGACAGGACTTACATGAGGCTATTCAGTCTGATTCAGTGAATAGTTTGCAATTGGGAAAATGGTCTTTGGGCATGGAAGGTCTTAAAGGCAAGTTAAATTGGATACATATATTCAATGTTAAGCAAAAGAATTGAAAATAATTTATAACCAATTCATAGATATCAGGTCCACATAGGTATAGATTGCCTAAGTAGAGTGTTTTAAGAATATCTGACAATCTCAATGATCTTGTATAAATTTGAGGTGATCAATCAATTAAAATAGAAGATGAAACAGTTTCTCTCATTTCGTGTAAAGGAAGAGAGTGCATATCCAGGATAAAGATATCTTTGATTTCCTAAAAGCAGTTGTTTAGAGATCAAATTCTTTCGCCTTTTCCAGATTCTTGGTTAACCCAGCAAAGAGGCAAGTCTCAAAATCGACTCAAACATATAACGGTGAAAATGTACCAAGAAGTGCTTGCTATAGGAGTTACTTCACATATTTTAAAGATCAACTGGTTTATTGAGATTTTACGTTAGACGAAAATGAAATTAAAACTGCATTTTTGAAGGCAGAAGTGCTGCACTGAGCATTAGAGCCGGCGGTAAAAATTCAACACTGCTCCACAATGTTCTTGTGTTTTGTTTTGCAAAATAAATATATAAATGTTTATTAAATATGGTCCTTGACGTATGTTCGTTCCCATAGAGTTTGTACGAAACCAACGAGTGATAATACCCAGAATAGCCATCTTTAATGATATCGAACTTTTTGGTTATAACAAAATCTTAAAATTATTGTCTCCAAATTGAAAACATTACCTTTATCAATAAGATGAAATGATTTGACCCAAAACAAAGTCCATGACCACATAGAAATTAATTCTCTAAGTGATGTACACAGATTTAATATTTTTTTAATAATATCTGCATTCTTTTCGCAGTATGATGCTCTATTGAAAACGAACTTAAATTTCGTGTATAAAGTGTATTTCATCCTAATCGTTTTACTATTTCGCATCAGAAAGACACAGAGGAAAGCAAATGTCTGATAAATGCTGCACTCCCTTGGCAATTCAAAACATCTGTTCAAGTTGAAGACAAACTAAATGCAAGCAAGAAGCCTATTATTATGTTTTATAAGTTATGATCAATATGTTTAACCTTAATAACCTGGATTATTATTTCATAAACATGTCATACTCATAGTCTTTGCCTATGTTCTGTTTCATTATAAGTGATACCCAATACCTGATATATCTAATATTTACAGTTCACATGCGTTGCTAAGTGCCAGGAAGCTAAACTAAATTTATCTGCACTCTGTGGGATGTGAAAATGAGAATTTCTAAATTTGGACATGGGCCTAAGTAGGCACATTATAAAGTCTTCTTTTTCAATGCTTCCGTTAAAACAAGCCATGTTAGTGTTCTCAGTGACTTTTTGATGTAATCTAGCCTGTCTAGAGACAGAGTACGCATCAAATCAGAATCCACTCTTATTTACTCTTACAAAAAACTAAACCCACAAAAATACACATTTTTTTGCAAACAAAAAAACTTTAAGTGAATTTATCTGGATGTAATCTTCTAACAAACTAAATTAGATGATCTGGCATACTTAATCTCCTGCATGCATATTGAGCATAACACCATATTTATAATGCCCCAACATTTCTTTTTAATTTTTAAGAAATAATTTTGGAGGCAGGTTAAGTGTGCATCTTAGTCCCATGTAGAAATTCTCGATTTTATCTCCCACTGAGGAAGATAAATTTGTATCAGTTTGGTATCTTGATGTCTATCAACGCGTGTGAGCCGTCAACATTAGATGCATCAGGTATCATTATGACGAGATGGTCCCTGACAGGAGTTACACGAGGCTATTCAATGAAAAGTTTGCATTTGGGAAAATGGTCTTTGGGTACGGAAGGTCTTAAAGGCAAGTTAAATTGGATACATACTTATATTCAATGTCAAGCAAAAGAATTGAAAATAGTTTATAACAAATTCATAGATATCAGGTCCATATAGATTGCCTAATCGGATACATATTCAATGTTAAGCAATAGAATTGAAAATAATTTATAAGAAATACATAGATATCAGGTCCACATAGATTGCCTAATTGGATACATATTCAATGTTAAGAGTGTTAAGTAATAGAATTTAAAATAATTTATAACAAATTCATAGATATCAGGTCCACATAGATTGCCTAATTGGATACATATTCAATATTAAGCAATAGAATTGAAAATGATTTATAACAAATTCGCAGATACCAGGTCCACATAGATTGCTCAAGTAGGGTGTTTTAAGAATGTCCGACAATCTCAATGATCTGGTAAAGGTTGGGGTTTGAGGTGCTCACTCAATTTAAATAGGAGATGAAACAGTGTCTCTTATTTCTTGTAAGGGAAGCGAGTTAATATCCAGGAAAAAGATATCTGTGACTTCCTAAAAGCAGTTGTTTAGAGATCAAGCTCCTTCGCCTTGTCCAGACTCAGCAAAAAGGCAAATCTCAAAATCGATTCATACATATAATAGTGAAAATGTACCAAGAACTGTTTGCTACAGGAGTTACTTCATACTTTTTAAAGATCAACTGGTTTATTATTCTTGAGATTTCAAGTTAGACCAAAATAAAATGAAGATTGCGTTTTTGAAGGCAGAAGTGCTGCACTCAGCATTAGAGCTGGTGGCAAATATTCAACACTGCTCCACAATGTTCTTGTGTTTTGTTTTGCAAAATCCCGGGGGGGGGGGTACTCAAGTTTGGTTTTGGTAGGGGTGTGCCGCTGGGAAATTTGAAGTACAACCAATGTGTATACCAATTTTCAAAAAAAAGGTACCCATCCATATACCAAATTCTCCAACTTTTGAGTCGAATTTATACAAAAATTGAAATTATTTCCAAAAATTTACGCTAATTTGGCGCCGATTTCTTGATTTTTGTTTGGAATTTAGCAATTTTTTTTTTGAAAAACAGACTCATCAAAATACCACATTTTGTAAAGAAAAAGGACCCATTGGCATACCAGACAGCCTGATTTGCTACCTTTTGTACTAAGTACCCCCCCCCCCCCCGGGTGCAAATATATCAGTAATTTTATTAAATACGGTCCTTGACGTATGTTCGTTTCCATAGAGTTTGTACAAAACCAAAAGTGATAATACCCAGAAAATAGTCATCTTTAATGATATCGAACATTTTGGTTTTAACAAAATCTTTGAATTATTGTCTCCAAATAACAAACATTACCTTTATAAGATGAAATGATTTGACCCAAACAAAGTCCATGACCACACAGATAGTATTTCTCTAAGTGATGTACACAGATTTAATATTTCTTTAATAATATCCGCATTCTTTTCGCAATGAGATGCTCTATTGAAAACGAACTTAAATTTCGTGTATAAAATGTATTTCATCCTAATCTTTTTACTATTTCGTATCTGTTTATTTGTATTTAATCAAGATTAAAATAAGATATTCCTCCAGTATTCTTAGCAACTGAAATCGTAACTGTTGATCAGTGCAATAATTTATGACAACACATATGAATATTGAAAAACATTCTTACGATTACAAGAAGTCATTACACTTTTCAGAAGACAAAATTAGTCACCTGCACAACCCATCTTCTGCTTAGAGATCATCACGATGGTCATTTGGATACCCCGTGTCTTTCTCCAGCCACTGAAATTGGATCTTAGCAAGAGTTAGGTCGTCACCTCAACATGCTCAAAGAGGATTTGTATGAAAAAGTATAATGCTATAGGTCAACTTTTACAAGTCAAGTTTTTCTTTTGTAATTTTATACAAAATGGAAATGGACACCATCAACTTAATTTAATCCTAACTAAGTTAATAAAACTAGGAGACGCGCTACATGGTATTTAAAAATAGAAGAATATTTTTATGGTTTGTGCATGGTAGAGATGTTGCATTGTGTGCATGATATGCTTATTAAAAGCCATACAACATCGAGTAAATGCGAGCAACAAACGCGAAAGATATAATATTGAAAATATATATGTATCTTTTTACTCAATAATCGAATTAAAATGATTAGCAACGATAAACAACTATTTATGTCTTACAAGTTTGACAAACAAATAGCTATATTGGCTATATGAAGTATTTTAGTCCATCTACATTTATACATATATTTGAATGTCAATAACGCCTTTGAAGATCTTCAATTTAATCATATCAATATAGACTATCATGAAAACCTTTGTGAAGACCTGAATATGCAAATTCACTGATGCAAGAATATTGTTTTCAATTTAAAAATTAGATGATTTGTAAGCGTTAAATTCCGTTTCTCACAGTTAAGAGAGAAAACCCACCACTACCACTTTTGCATGGCAACACGTGCGAGCTGTCTACAAAGATATCTATGATTATAAGAAGCATTATCAAAGTCAATTAATCTATTCAATGGCATAGTTGGCATGTGACTATGACAATTGGCATTTGTGGGCTATGAAAAAGCAAGGTATATTCAAACTCAAATTCATTTTAATTTCTACCAAAACTCAGTTTAAAAAGACATGATGAAGGAGGTGTAACAGAAAGCAAATGCCTGATCAATGATGCACTCTCTTAATAATTCAAAGCATCAGAACAACTTTAAGAAAAACTATGCAAACAAGAATAGGCATATATTTAGCAGTGTATATCATAATTTATGATTAATAAACGTGGTAAGTTTGTTGAATTGTCCTTTTGCATACACCATAACTTATGATTAATATTAAACTTAACATTTCTTTTTAATTTTAAAGAAATACTATACGAAGCAGGTAATAACAATGCATATACATGTACTCCCGGGCATGTACTTCAGAGTGTGCATCTTAGTCCCATGTACCAATCTAGAAATTCTCGATTTCATCTCCCACAGAGGCGAGAGAAATTCTATCAGTTTGGAATCTTGATGCATAGCAACGCGTATGAGCCGTCAACATTAGATGAATCAGGTATCATTATGAGGAGATGGGTCCTGACATGACTTACACGAGGCTATTCAATGGATAGTTTGCATTTGGGAAAATTGTCTTTGAACATGCAAGATCTTTAAGGCAAGTTTAATTGGATACATATATTCAATATATAATAAATTGATACATTAGGTCCACATAGAATGGCTAATTAGAGAAATATCCGACAATGAATTGTTTTATTGATGAACAGGTGAGTCTGTCGAATGGACCGATCGAACGGATTGGTCGGAAGGTTTAATGTAGTTTGTTTTGGTAGATAGCCATACAAGTGGTTATTTCAAATTTGGCTCACGTGTGCCAAAAGAGATCCTATTTTAGAGTAAAGCAACGAGGCAAAATACGACTTATTGTTCAAAGACTGGTAAGTATAAGCTTGTTGTTAGAATTTATGGTTTTTGAAGTTTCCCTTAAAATACTGTTTATAAAGACAAAATCTTAACATAAACAGACAGTGTCGTGTATATGCGGTTTTTCCATAACGATGAAATATGATACAACAATAATAGCATCAGATATTGAAAAAAACTGGAAAAAAAATCAATCAATCAAGATAATTAAAGCTACACTTTTGAAAACCTAACTGATTGGCCTATGATGTGAATGATGTTGATGGGATGATGAAGAGATGGAATGAGCGGGACCACCCGCCTGACTTGATATCCAGGGTATGTGTTTTCATATACGCAAACAGATGGGGGACAGGCCGTTGTTCCGACGTGTCATTTCTCCGAACGGTTCTTGCTCCGAACGGCCGTTTCTCCGAATGGTTTTAACTCCGAACAGTTTTTACTCCGAAACTCCGAAAGGTCGTTTCTCCGAATTTTGGAGAAACGACCTTTCGGAATAAAAACCGTTCGGAGTAAAAACTGTTCGGAGTAAAAACCGTTCGGAATAAAAACCGTTCGGAGAAATGACACGTCGGAACAATGACCTGCACCCAACAGATGATGTGCATCCTGAACCTAGGGCTAGATACAGTGAGCATCAATTAATGTGCACCCTGAACCCACGGCTAGATACAGTGGGCACATTATGAGTGGGCATCAAAAATGAACACTCTGAACACATTGCTAGACATAGTTGCTAGATACAGTGAGCATCAATTAATGTACACCCTGAACCCACAGCAAGATACAGTGGGCATCAAAAAATGTACACCCTGAACCCACGACTAGATACAGTAAGCATCCTTGAAAACGCTTTTAGATACAACGAGTTTCATAAATGCATCCTGAACCCACGACTAGATATAGTTATAAAGAGTGAAATATTGAAACCTTGCTTATATTGTTCCAAGACCCCCATAATCATTGTACATATTATACGAATATATCTACTGGCATCCAACAGCAAAAATGCATAAATGTAAACTTAAATTCTCGTGTCGGAGATATGATTTGGATGCTACTAAAATTAAATAATTGTAGTTTTATGACCATTTGAAGCACTATATACAGCGGTGCATTGATACACTCTTTTATTTTAGTGTATCAATGCACCGCTATATATAGTGCTTCAAATGGTCATAAAACTATTGACAAATTATTAACAATTATTTAATTCTAGTAGCATCCAAATCATATCTACGACACTGGAATTTTAGTTTTAAAGATACATTTACGCATTTTTGCTGTTGGATGCCAGTAGATATATTCGTAATATATACAACGATTATGGGGTATTGGAACAATATGAACAAGGTTTTAATTTGCCTTTACTCGTCATAAAAAAGTCTGTTAAGAAAAAGAAAATTGTGTTGGTCCTGGTCAAATGTTTATTGCCGTTTTGATTGTGATTATAATAATGTCCTCCATAAGAGAGCTCACAGCGTTCTAAGTTTAGTAATTGTCTGGTATTAAATAATGACCAATGTTTATGTGCATACAATTTTGAGATACTTTGTAGCATCTGACGAAAAATAAGTAAAAGGTGAAACTGAAATTTAAGAATGAAAAAATGTTTTCCATGCGTTTTTGCCACTGGCATTGAGGAATTATTGAAATACTTTCAAAATGTGGTACAGACACTATGTTATATCTTGATGTATTGAAATTTGAATATGTCCTCTCGGCATTCAGCATTGGTATAATGTTTTACAGTTTTGCACAAATTATGTCAGGCTCATCGGACAAAATAGATAATGCTTCTCAAAATTAATCTTTAAGGTTTTCGTTGAATTTTTGTACTTCTTTAAACATTATTTATATATTACCGCTGATACATACTTTGGTATAAAAAGTTTGTATTTTTTAAAATATTTTGCCATTATTTATTATGCATTACTGCTGATTTCTAGCAAATACAGGTGGCAATTTTTAGCTAAATGTTAGATACTTTAAAATGTCCAGGCCAGTACCCATAGTTAATACTTTGAATATTTACGGAAAGCAAAGGGACTTTTTCTGAGTGAATTTTATTTTCCAATTTTATGGTGATTTACAATTCTATAAATAGGCAATTGTTTGCATGAACCAATCAGATGCTAGATGGTGGAATTTCCATAATTAGATCAGATCATTAATCAGATCATCTTTAGTACCGGTACTTTGGGGATTCCAATTGATATATAAGGTGTTTGTATTCATCTTGCATTGTAAATGTCCTATGGGAAATTCCCAGTGTGTTAAAAAACTGTATGACAACACGGGGGAAATTTTATGCAAATGAAAAAATTAATGAGCCCAAGCAAAGTGATTTTGGGCAGAAGTGAAATTTACTTTGTCGGAGTTAGACGATAGCTAAAACTTTAGAAGTGGAATTGACTTTGTTGCAGTAGCTTGAGAACTGCTGGAGGAGTTTGATTTTGTTGGACGGAGTTATACAGCTTAGTGGAGTTTGCTAAACTTTGGATAGCGATTGGAGGTAGCGATATATTAAGGATAGAGAATTAGAGGAGAATATTCATATGTGCATTGAATCCAGCTTCTAAGCCAAACAGAGCTATTTGTGATTGCTGGACTATTTTTGAATTATTTTTGCCAAGTGGATTTCAGGACTTGTGATCATACAATAACTTTGTAAATTGGAACTTATAACGCACGGATTTCGCAGTGGTATCTCAGATATGTAAGGGAACATAGATAAAGAACTTAATTGATAATTATTAACTGTGCTAAAAGAAAATACTTGTATTAAAACATTTTTTGTAAATTATTCCATACAACAGTGTACTATTTTTGTTTTATAATATGATTTTGGCCTCGGTCATTTTACATCTGTGACCGTAACAATATTAAAAAGGATATTACAAAATCTTAAATAATATCTTTTGTGATTTTTAATTATCGCTGTCGATAATGCAATGGTCTATAATTAAAATTATATTTTCGTCCAACAATTGTGCT
>JXSR01S042924.1:1214-13702 GCA_000969725.1 Ophiothrix spiculata | reverse complement strand
AATTATATTTCCTAAAGTATGCGTATAATGTAGGGGTATTTTGGCGGTCGTATTGGGTCTCTTTTTCGACGATATTTTTAATTTATAACTTGTGAGAGACATTATTTGGTTACAAATGTTTTTGTTGAAGTTCAAGAACCATTTTCATTAATTATTTTTAATATCAAATGATGTTAATGCTATTTTGTTGATGTTGTATCCATCTTTAGCGAATATGCTGGACTTTGTTGTCAATGTCAATTTGATTTTTTGAAACAAGTTAACAACAATATTGTGAAGGGATGCTTATGTTGTAACCAATAAAGCCATTTTCATCATTTATATCATTTCTATATTCAATACATTTAATGCTGTTTTGAAGTTGCTGTAACATGTTTTTTGCAAAGCGCACGGTGTTAGTGCTGACGTTTTAAGTCGTACATATGTATTTTTTTTAAATTTTAAATATATGAATGGCACATCTTGAGGACAAATAATCTTAATGTTAACTAAATTGTTCCTCTGTATAGATATTTCAGAATATTTGTCTTTCTTAAAGCTATTTTGGTCGATCTCATTGAAAATATGCCATTTTGGCGGCCATTTAGAAGTTGAAGCATTCAAGTGACCTAATGTTTAGAGAGTCACATTAGCTTTAATTTGATACCAAACATGACATATTTACAACTCAAATGGGATCTGCCACACTTATTACAGCATGTAAAAAAGGGGGAACGGCTTTGACGTTAATAACAAAAATTGCTCAAGCGTGTATTTTTGGCATCATTCAGGTTCTTTAAGCATGTTAAGTACACGCTCTAAACTATCAATTTCATCAAAAAAATTGCATATATACACAACATGACACTTATGCTATAATTTGGCTGAAATCTACCTGACTAACACTCAAAAGTCATTTTGTATTTTGAATGAAGACCTTTTTATTTTTAGGATAATGACAAAGTATACTTTTGCGCTTAAAGGTACGGGTTTAAATGAAGGTAGTCAAACCTAAAACAAAATTTAACTAAATGAAGTAAGTAAAATTTGATTCATAAACACTGCATGTCTATCTTATAGTCTTATTCAGTGGGTGTTGTTTATAATAAAAAGAGGCAATCTGACTGGTTCTTACTCTAACTCCGCCCATCCATTATGACACGATAGATGACAGGCAGCGCGTCAAGTTTGAAACATGTAAACAAATGGGAACTACTTTTTTTAAAGTGCTGCGTTTGAGACTTGTTTAAGTAATTTACATTCCTATAAAGACAGGTTATTTAATTTATGACATTAAATAGGTCAAAACATCAATATGACATACTCGATTTTGAGTCGATACTGTAAATATCATAAATTCAACGAGTTCTTCCGACGGTTGATCCAGCCGAGCCTAGGCCTTCTTACTCAGCTCAAACACATTTTGATCATCATCATCATCAGCTGAAGCACTGATGCACAAACACATCTCGGAAAGCCGAAATTATTATGTTGTAGTAAACATCATTATCGTAATACTAGTACCCAATTGTCTCGTTATATTTTGAACTGAATTTGTGTTGCAAATAGATGAGCACGATTGGCAAGCCTGACGGTAAAATTCGTGCAATGAATTTTACACCGATGCCGGGCCCGGTGCAATGGGCAACATGATGATAGTAAGCTCCCAAACCAAAATTCCTTTAAATTTTGGGAGCGGGTTGGCGCAGCGGTAGTTCCCTCGTCTTGCACCAATGAGGTACCGGATTCGAGTCCCGTGCCCGGCGCTTTATGTGCATTTGCTTTTCAGTCCATGCTCGCTTCCGCAGGTTTTTCTCCGGGTACTCCGGTCTTCCTCTTGCACTCAAACTGAATTTATAAAACATCTTGGAGCCCTGTCGAGGATAAGCGTCCTTTAGCCTGCTTGGTACCAAGTATCAAGTTCGGTTTCCTTGGCGAAAGCCTAAACAAGGTGATTAAACAATGGCTCTGTTGTGTTATACCAGGCAAAACTCGCCGTTCGCCATAATTGTACATATGTAATATAATAACTATTGATGACTTTTGTGTTTGGTGCACATTTATTTGATTAATTATCTATGTAAAAAGATGAATATAGATGGCTAGAAATTTGAATGGTGTAAATTAACAAATTAAAACAACCCCCAGTTTGCCCCACCCCTAGAAAAAAAAATCAGAAGCTTTTTGGCGCAAATTTCTCTCAATTACCCCTTTTTTATTGATAATTTAGACACAAAATACCCCGGTCTTCCTCCTGCATTCAAAACTGAATTTAAAAAACATCTTAGAGCCCTGTTGAAGATAAGCTTCCTTTAGCTTAATTGGTACTAAGTACCAAGTTGGGTTACCTTGGCGAAAGCCTAAACAAGGTGATAAGTTGCACGGTCTGGTAATGAAAAAAAGGAGATAACATGGTCTCATTGTACCAATCAATCCGCTTCTATCGGTTTTTGTCCTACAGGCATCACCAGACACAGTGTTATAAAATTAAATATTAAGGATATTTATTTTTCAAGTATTTAAGACATTTATGTGTGTGTGGGGGTGTGTGTGTGTGTGTGTGTTTTAAATTAAATTATACAAATAATGTGTGTTTGCTCAACGCACAGTGATATTAATGTATTGATAACGTACCAGAATAATGTTTCGCTATAAAGAACACATAACAAACAGTCTGCGCAAACTCCGAACACATGACAAACAACTACAAACAGTCAGCGCAAACTCCAAACAAATATTCTGGCCTGACCTTGATCCACTTTTCATCCCTTTGCAAAGCTGAGCGAATCGATAGAAAGCGTTGAGCTCTCTTGTAAACGATCAAAGCAATCAAAAGATTGAATGCCTGTTTGCCCGTGGGGGGGGGGGGAGAGATGGGTTTTAACAGGTCTTAAGACTTGAAATCAGAGAAGATGGGGATATAGGGCATCGAAATCGATCTTGTACTCTACGAGTCGCACATAATAGGTTATCAAATTTAGCCTGGAATAGAGAGAATATCACTCAAATAGAGAGAAGTTTACTCAATAGAGTGGAATTTCAAAAAAGGTACCTTAATTAAGGCAGAATGAATTTTTACTCGTTTACATTACATTAAGATTAATTTTTTTGTAATAATTATTACGTCACTCTTACATTTGGTCTTAAATTAGGTGTTTATGTGAAAAGTTCGGTCGCGCATAGGGTTAACAGGCATGACAGACAGTACGTGGTCTCGGATAAGACAGCATATCGTTTCACTCATATTTGGTTTAGGGTCACCTTCGGAAACTGGCTGAGCCCAACATGTGCGATCTGGTTCCAAACAAAATAATTATCATGCCCATAGTTATTCCATGTCCACTGTATCATCACAATAGGCGTACGTACATACAGAAATCATACCATCCTTTCACTTGATTTGTGTTCACAAACTGAAAAGAGTAGTGCCAAGGATGACCTTCTGATCAATTATAAGACTCTTTTCTATAACACACAATCGTAATATATGACTATTTTCTATTCCTTCAAGTGTACTAAAACTAAAATAGAAAATCATTCCCCATAGATTTAAAGTGTGGTAAAAAAGGTTTGTTTGGAACCAGATCGCACGGGTTGGGGTTATTTGCAAAAATTATGACATGTCACTTCAGCAGCTCGGCTCTGGAGACTTCCTGCGGTCTAAATTAGTTATTCCCCTTATAACGACAATATTGTTATTCTTAATGAAGTTTCAGCTACATCATCATCACCACCATCAGCTACATCATCATCGCCACCATTACTACCAACAACAACACCACCATCAAACTCATTATACGATATCCGTTTAGTTGGATTCCCGGATGGCAATTACTTCAAAGGACGACTTGAGATATACTTCAGTGGACAATGGGGGACGGTGTGTAATGATTACTTTGACATGAATGATGCCATCGTCGTTTGTAGACAACTTGGTAGTGACAGTGTAATAACTTATGGAACGTCTTCGTATCAAGGTAAAGCTAATCCCACTGAGCCCACTGATACTTTCAAAGTGTAACGATATAAACTGACTTACATCGCGAAATGATAGCGAAAGTGTCGCCGACGTATGAAATATTTTAACATAAAAATGGGTAGAATTGAATATAAAGAAAGGTTGCAAAAGGTTCGGCAAATGTTTGTAGATGCTTCCAAATTTCTTTTTGATGCAATGACGATGTATGTTTTAGTTGGTAATACAGAGAATAGTTTATTAGCCTCATTTCAAACTAACATAGCGAATGCTATGGCAATAGGAAAGTATCTGAAATCTTTTCTAAAGTATCAGCGAAAGAATAGACCTTCAAAAGGTATTAAGTTGGATTAGAATGCACCCCGACACAACCTTAAAATTTTATTTTTGTTCTTTTGCGATGCAATATAATGCCAGGGATTAATAATAACACTACTGCTACTATGTATGCCAACATTATTCTGGGTTTTTTTGAAAAAAATAGCAATTGTTTTGGCAGATAGAATTCAAAATGTCATACCTACAGTTTTAGAATAGGTCCCATTCAATATGAAAATGCTCTAAAATGTTCTCCGACTTTCATAGGTTGCTCCAAAAATTAGTTAAAAGTTAGCGTGAATGGATTTCTTTACTGTACAGTGAAGGAATTCCTTTACGGAAAGGATTTACAACATTTCCCGAACTGATCTACAAAGTACATGCAATGCAAATAATCAAGTGAATATGTTATATTTCAACTGTTTTGAAGTGTTCTGTGGTGTTGGCTGACAATAATCTGATGTGGAAATGAGTTCCATAACGTTGGTGTTGAAGCAGATAATGATCGATCATCAGCAGATTTGTTTGTTTTTGGAATGGTAAAAGTAGTGCGGCAGCAATGCGCAAACATCGTTATAATGAGAACGAATAAGTCCGATAGATTTTGCGGAGATTCATTATGCAGCGTCTTGTAGATGAGGACGAGAATCTTGAACTGAATACGCTATGATACGCGGAGCCAATGGGTTTCCGACAGAACGGAAGATTGTGTGTGCGCTTGAGCTTCATGCAGATCAGGCGCGCGGCTTTATTCTGGAGACTGTTAGATACATTAACAGAGACACCATTCAGAAAAGAATCGCATTAACCCTTTGAACCCTGGCCATTTCACATGCATCTGTACCGCTGACCCGGTGTAGCAGGAATGTAAGTCCCCCGTGCTTATTGTCCAGGTTGTACAGTAATGTATAGGCTAAAAACTCTCACGCAACATTAGTTTCACGCTTTACTCCGTTATGGTCTATGGAAGGCGGACTACCATTTCAGGGGGACTAAGATTCCTTTCACACCGGGCCAACCCGAAAGTTAAAAAAACACAATATAACGACTAAACTTGCTTTTATTTTGATTTTTATTGCTTTACATTTTTATTTTACACGAGTCTAACCAGCATTATCAAAAAAAAAAATACTATTTATGTCGACCAACATATTCGACATTTATATTGTAGTCTATGGGCGAAGCCATATTTGTTGAACATTTGATCAAATTTACGAAAATATGAGGAATATATTCAGCTCTGTCAAGTAAAATAAGAGCAGATTAGCTGATCAAATATGTGTTCAAAGTTGTATAGATGTCTTCAGATATAAATAAGACCATTGGAAATTTTAACTACCCATGCCTGTTGACAGACAGATCAAGTTTCTGACATGTGACCTTGATCCGGTAAACCGGCTCATCGGGTATACGGTACATGTACATGTGAGCCGGTATACCGGCTCGTCGGGTTCAAAGGGTTAAATAATGATAACAGGAAAAAACGCCGCTTTATTGCTTTTTCAGGCAGCGGACCCATATGGATGGACGATGTTTCTTGTTCTGGTTCAGAAAGTCGACTTGCAGACTGTTCGCATCGGGGCTGGGGCAGCCATACATGTGGCCATTATGAGGACATATTTGTTGAATGCCAAGGTATAATGTATTATAATAAATGTTACATATGACCGGTATACGTCATGTGCATGTGTGTTCATCTACCAATGAATAGCTTATTACTAACAGTGCAATATACATGTAGGCATATGCTCATTTATTATAAAGACTCCAAAAAAGTATCGCCTCATCTCGAACAAATGGCTCCTACGCCAATACGGAAGAGGCAAACGTAATTTAAAGATTGTGTTCACATGCGCTAGAGTTTCAGCTTTCATTTGACATCCTATTTTTGACAGTTGACTGAGAAACACCGAAGTTATGAATATTTGAAACCCTCAAGGTAGCTTTTTAAAAGTTGAAAATTTCATTTTTTTTGCACCGTACAATCCAGTAACACAAGACTAAGGGTCGATATGAGGAGAGTGAGTTTGGTCACAGAAGCGCGCAATTTTTCGAAAGCATGCGTCATGGGGTTCCAAGCATCATCCATCAAGATATTTTTTTTTCCATCTTATTAATAATGAGAAACGATCTAAACTTCAGTTTAAATTGATAGACAATAATAGCTTTAAAAACAAATGGTGCACCGTTATTCGTCCTCTAATATGGTCTGGTATTGTACCGTGTCTTTAATGGTTAGCAATGCCTACCAATTAAATGTCGTTTCTTCGGTTCTTATTATTAATAAAACTGAAATAATTAAACATTATAGAAAAAAAATAATAACTGGATAGATGATGCTTAGACATCAATGGCGCATGCTTTTGATAGACCGCGTGCTTAATTGACTAAACTCACTTACCTTTCATATCGATCCTTATTTTTTGCGTTACTGGTTTGTACTGTGTGAAAATGAAATGTGCAAATTTTAAAAATCGACCTTGGGGGTTTAAAAGTTCATAACTTCGGTGTTTCTCAGTCAATTGTCAGAAATATGGTATCAAATGAAAGCTGAAACTCCGGTGCTTGTGCACATAATTTTTAAATTACGTTTGCGTCTTCTGTATCTGCGCAGGAGCTATTTGTTCGAGGTAAGGCGATACTTTTTTGGGAGTCTTTAGTTGCAAGCTTATTCCTACCTTCATTTGGATTTACTAGTATAATGATCATTAACCATTTTTTGTTGTTGTTGTAGTTGGGGTGTTTGTTTGTTTAGGTGTTTGTTCAAAAAAATGTATTGCTTATAAATTTTATAATGCGAATTTACATACATGTTCCTTATTTACTACAGCTGGGGTAAATTGTACTCTGAAAAATCTTCATACTGGGATGAGGTAACCTCCTGCAAAAACTGTTGTCACGCGTTTTCTTACTTTAATCTTCAAAACCATTTAAAAATATATATTTGTAAATTATGACAACAAAATGCGACTTTGCGCAAAAAAGTCCTAAAAGAAAGTGTCAATGAAAATGTTTCTTTGGAAACCTACCTTAAATGGATGAAAACATTTCTCACAAAATCTCGATTTTTGAACAGATTTTGTAATATTTTAAAAACTATGCTTCATCATACTGGTCTACCTACTGCGACTTTAAAGGCATAGTATCAAGCTGATATAAGCCTGGAATATAACCGAATCTGACAGATGGGGATAGTGTATACAATGCAAACATTCACATGGATAATACGGATTTGACTTTGAAATAAAATGTTCAACCTGTTAGGCCAAAAAAAAAACCAAGTTTGTTTCTGGTAACATGCTTGAAAAGTAAAATGCGATATGCGGTTTTTTATTTTTTTTATTTTTTAACTTTTCGAAAATGCAATGCGATATGCGATTTTTTTTTTACACAAAATGCAGAAAGAAAAACAAATTTAATAATGCTCTTGGTTTCTTATATTATTTTTTAATATAATAAATAACCATTTAGGGATAAAAATCAACTGTTCCCCACTCCTGGCCACAATTTTTTTAAAAAGAGAGAGCTCTCTAGAGGCCAATTTGAGCCCACCACTAACATGAATGATCAAACAAAAACGGAATGGCAAATACTAGCTAAAAAGTCATGTCAGACATGGCAATTTGGCATGGCCACTGATAGTCCATTAGAATGCATTGGTTGTATCTGACTGTCAAACCGTATGGCTGCCGTGGTCCTCTAGTCCCAGGCCAACATATGTAAAATAATGTACAACATCATTGAAAAAGTGGCACGAAAAAGTACTTACTTTGATCAGCTGATATTCAGGCTCATGTTGTAAATCTTCTCTGACTCTGTCACCCACTCCTGAACCCATTTCCCCCCTCATAATAATGGTATACCATCTCTCATGTCAAATGCACACGCATGCATTCATGCGAGCTTGACCCAAATATTATCTCGGGAGCCAATATATTTGTACTTACTCGACCGTTTGATTGTATGCAATTTATGCATCGGGCATATGGTCGTAGACCAAAATTTCGAGTCAGTGTCGTAGAAGCACTAAAATTGATGTTCGTTTGTTTGTTACGCTAGTTACGCAAATCTCCAGTAAGCTGTTCGTTTGTTTGTTACGCAAGACTCCAGTAAGCTTTTTTTTACAGAATTTTTTTTTAATTTTTTTTTTGATACGAAATATGAAAAAAAAAAAAAAATATGCGGGAAATATGTAACTTTTCAGAAACGCGCGCGCGTTACCAGAAACAAACTTTTTTATTTTGGCCTTATTTCAAAATATTATATGTGATGATACAATGATTCAAATGAGACTCCTATCTAACATCCTGTTTTTTTCCTTCCTGAAATCTGCCTAGCTTCCTTTGAGATTCGCCTTGTTGGAGGACAACATAACTGGGAAGGCCGTCTGGAAGTTTTCTTCAAAGACATCTGGGGATCAGTTTGCAATGATTTGTTCGACGAATTTGATGCCGAAGTCGCTTGCTGGCAGCTAGGGTATTCTGGCTTTGAATCCTACAGAACTGTTTACAGCTCTGAACGAGGTATTTATTTCATTCGTATAATTCTAGCAAGCTCAGTCGGTTGGTTCTTGGATCGTTAAATATGACCTGTGATGATCGTTCCGCGTCCTATTCCAACCGAATTTGAGTGTGGTTGCATCCACTGCAATAAGCCCTTTGGCCCTAGGAAGTCCAGTTTAGTATGTGCTTTGTAAATGGATGGAATTATAAGTAAGTGGAAGCGTAGTGCTCTATATAAATCACCTGCATTTATATATTTATTTCAAGATGATAGTCATTTGTAAAGGTAATGAATGATGATGGCGATGACAATGATGTATTGGTGGTGGTGGTGGTGGTGGCAGTGATTGTAATTTGTAGCAAAGTTGGTACTTGATGATGGTGGAGGAGGAGGAGGATAGTGGTGTTGGTTGTGTTGTTGTTGTTAAAAAGTTGTTGTTGGTGGTGGTGGTTGGGGTGGTAGTGGTGGCAGCGATGGTAGCGACGGTAGTGGAGGTGGAGGTCGTGGCGGTGTGATAGTGCCAACGATGTTTACGATAGCGGCAGTAGTGATATTCTGATCTTGATATATCATTGATAATAATTTCATAAGCCCCCAGTGGAAGCCAAATATGGCTAGACGATGTTCAGTGTTCAGGTGATGATTACAGACTGACTCAATGCAGCCATCGTGATTTTGGCATCCATGACTGTGATTTATCTAACCATGCAGATGATATTTATTTGATATGCCAGAGTACAATACGTAAGTACTAATGAAGTCTTTTACACTGATGAGATTAAGAGAATCTTTACTGGTACAATTTTACAAAATATCGTGATTGTATGTAGAGTTGATTTCGGGAATTCAACACTTTGTTTCGCATGTTAGAGGAGTTTGTTATTTTCAGAAATATCCAAAATTTACCGACATATTTCAAACACTATAAAAAAACTCTTTTCATAAGACGCAGTAACTGCTCTGATAGTTTTTTATCTTTTTTTCTTGTGATAGTTTTATCTAAATTATCATCTCGTCGAGTCCCATTCACAGCAAGTTAATTTTGCAAAGAATTCGGCTACGTCCGCGCTATTATCCATTTCTCACATATGTATTTATTTATTTGTAATAGTAATCCACAATGAGGTTATAAGCAATTCCAATCTCTCCCGTTTATATAATTATTTCGAATTACTTGTAATCGCTATTAACAATAGTCGATCGCCTCGTGAGTATGGACGGCAGGATGCAATCAACACTGTGTAATGTTAAAACTCGAATGAACCCATCACTTGTTGTGATGGCGCAATAGGTTAGCGCGCCGGAGATCTAAACCGGAGGTTGTCGGTTCGAGTCCCATCATCACAGTTTCATCAAAAGTTAATTTTGCAATGAATTCTGCTACGTCCGCGCTATTACCCATTTCTCACATATGTATTTATTTGATTTTTGTATCTCAAACTTAAAGCACAAGAAGGGGATGTGCGTCTAGTTGGTGGTCCCAATGAATGGGAAGGACGTCTGGAGGTGTACCACGATGATCGATGGGGCACAGTTTGTGATGACCATTTTGGGTCATCTGATGCCACGGTTGTGTGTTGGCAGTTGGGTTACACGGGGTCTACATCGGAAAGAACTGCGTATTCTAGTGAAAGAGGTATTTGTTCAGTCGTTTCCGGTTACGTGATATGTATGATACCCATTACATTAATATAAAGTTTGTTTTCCCAATTGATGGTTGTTTATCTCCCATTCCAAGTTTGAAAAACAAAGTAAGCATTCGCCATTTTGTAGATCCATCTATTATCGTTAAACCTTGCATTGTGGAATTGAAAATGTAATATATACTTAATTGACAGATATGTTACCATTTTTAGTCGAAAATTTCAACATTTTCCACTAACCGATGCTGCAATATGACCTATGTTACGTGGATCCGTAAAAAAATGGGAAAATGGGTCGTATTTAAACGTTTGCTTTGAAATGTAAAAACATCGGATTTTCTTCCGATGCTCTACAACTAGATGAGGGAAATGGTAAGTCGACTATATCTCCAGTAAGTTTCAGCTTCATAGCATGCAGAAACTTTATTTTAATGTCAACTTTAATGTTGAGGGGATTCAGAAAAACACACACTCTTCATCCGACTTTGCCGGCCTACCCTACCCCACCTTAGGAGGTGTCTCCATTTTTTTCATCAAAAATATCGCATAGCTTTTTAAAGAAAAAACTTTAATTCTTTTAATTGGTTACTTTAATACTTCATGTAATAGGGGAACAGTCTGTGGGTGCAACAAAACAAATCGTCATTATGCTTTCTTTCTTAACCCTTGTCCTCCGAAGGGTGTGTGTGTGTGTGGGGGGGGGGGAGGGGGGTTGCAACCCCGTAAGGTTTTTTCCCGCTTCATAAAACGCAAAAGCAACCGGCACAAGGCATTTGGGTAATCTCTTTTACATTCTTTAAGTGTGCCATAAAAACACCTTTCAAGAAGTCTACTGTGTCTGTGTAAATTCACTCCTTTGTGTTGTGTCCCCTTTTCAGTGCTTTGCTTGTCTTCACTTTGTATTTTGTAAGATCCCATTGGGAATAAGTCTACACATACACAGCTATATTTAAGGGGTCATCCTGGCATTTCGGCATTTTGGTGTCTTTGCATTGTTGTCTTGTTTTTCCTTTTTCTTTGTAATTAATGAATATTGTGTAAATTATTTGTTATTACTTGTCAAATTTTGCCAAATAAACATGAAATGAAATAAAATGAAATTTGGAAGCGAGTCATATACTGGGTGTATCAAAATTCTTTGTACCCAGAGGTGTTTTATTTTCAGAAAAATATTAAAAATACAAGGAGCTTTTCAATTTGAAAGTTTTTGTAATAAGTGAGAAGCAGAATATCTCATCCTTATAATCTGAAAGTTTCAGGGCAATTGAACACTGTTGCAAAGAGTTATAGTCATTTATTGGATGATTGCAGATTTGCACAAATAGCATACACACTAACCTTTGTCTACCGATGCTAGTTCCTGTCACATGGTGTCCAAAAAGGGTTGTTAATGTTCCCGTATATCTTCGATATTGACAACCATAAAGTGGGCTTATTTAGTACCATAATAAAGCTAAGGGTCTATTCTAACCATTCATGACAAAATAATAATAATAATCGATCAAGATGTTACGTATTTATGACGTCATAAATCTGAAAAATTCGATTTTTCGAAAAACAAATGTAAAAATTCACAAATTTTCTACAAAAGTTCTAAATATCAGAATTTCATTGGTGTTTTTGCTTTAACAGAATTACGATGACACTTTTAACATTTCTTGTAAGTTTCAGCTCAAGTGGATTTTGATATTTTTCAAAATAACAAATTAAAATTATCCGCGGTGAAAACCACAAACCTGCTCCACACCTGAACATTGACAGCTTATCTTACTCCCATCTGTTGAAGAATCCTCCAAATTTTATTCATAAGAATGACCGCAATGGATTAATTTTTAATTGCTAAAATGTTCAGGGTCGGTTGTCTTTGCATTTTTACGCAGCAGAAAAATAACCCAAAGGTATAATGTATCCGTCAGGAGGGTTAAATCAATTCAATGCTCAAACGCATGCATTTCGACAAAAACACTATCTTTCATGCATGTAACTTTTGAATGCAACATGCAATTGCCATGAAATAAAATTCTTAGACAAGTTAAAACTACATAAAAATTGAATATTTAAGTATTTTT